>CM076581.1:1039230615-1039298671 GCA_034641835.2 Pinus albicaulis
GGCTTGTTTATATGACATAATTTTTAATTAATGAATTTAATTGAAAAGAGAAAAAAGACATAACTACTTTGGAAATAAAGAATATTGACCTTTGGTTTGTATATACTACTAGGAATATTCTAGAATATTTTATGTAGCTTAAATCTTTGTCCTCCACCTCATTATTGTTGATACTTAAATCAAAATTCTCGAAGTCCAATTCCAAAGGAGACATCTCTATCAACATAAATATTAGTGCAACCATATAAATATAATGGTTGGTAAATCCATAATAAGAATCAAAACACTTACTTCATAATACATATGTTGAACATAGGAATAACTACTTTAAAAAACAAACCTTAGCCTTTGATTTGTGTATGCTATTAAGAATATTCTAAAATATATTATGGAGGTTAAATACCTACCATCCACCTAATAAGTATTGATAATTAAATTAAAATTCTAGAATACGTTTTTGAAAATATAAACATTCCTATGTTGTAGTGGTATAAATATTTGTTTGTAAACACTTACATGTCTCAAATAAAAACACAATATGGGGGAGTTGTAGTGTCTACAAATGAGTGTAGTCCTTTAAATGTTCACTCAATTAATAATAAAAATAATAAAATCCATTTTCTTATATTCATTTTTTTTATTCTCTTAATACACATCACATTTAAATATATAATATATAAATAGTAGCTATAATTTAAAATAAATTTTACCATATAAATTAAAATAATGATTTCCTAATCATATTTAATTCTAATTAGTAAGCACATAAAAAGTTAATAATTATGGATCACACTTTACTATGAATATTATTAATTTATAAATAGGCTTTGTTACAATACCATAACTTATCAATACTACATCTTATTAATAATATTAATAATAACGTTAATTTTAATAATAATAATGTACTATTAATAATATTAATAATAATATTTGACTATTTCTCCCCATACATCCTAGTCATTAATTAGTATAATCACATTAATACATGTAAATAATATACTGAAGATTTACTATTGTTAATTAGATGCATGTCAGATCCAGTGGAGACCTAGTTGAGAGATAGGTGAAAGGGACAGTTTGACTATCAGTTGTGACATTAGTAGGTGCACACAGGCAACCACACACACATTGTATGTGCTCATGATATTTACGCAGTCGAGGAAGGCAAAAATAATCATTCAGAGGTTCTTGACCATCTGGGATTACGTAGTGGAGGCAGGTTATCTGGAGGCAGTAAATTGGTGCATGAATATGCAAATTTTTGTATGACAGTGTGAGACAATCGTATATTGTACTGAGAGCTCTTGGATTAGATTTTTGTATGATATTGTTTCATGAACCATGATATATAAATAATATATGATAGTGGGGTTCTTAGATTTATTATTTCCCAGTAAAAACATTTGTGTTATGTGTGAGTGATCTATCTTCATGTGTTTGCAATTGGCGATCATGTTTTAAATTCCATAATGATTTTAGTAGAAGGATTCTGTATTTAAAAGTGGCATATAATTGTTCGATCAGGAGAATCCAGGAAATACATAATTGCATTAAAATTTCTACATGATATCAGAGCAAAGAAGATTGCAATATTGAAGGAGTAGTTTAGTTTGTTGGTGGAAACAATTTAAATTTGCTACAAGAATTTCTTGGTGCGACAGTTGAGTAAACATCGAAATTGATTTCAATGGTTTGTGGCTAGAGTATGCCCTCGAGGGCAGCTCAAAATACATTGCATGGAAGGACAGGATGGAGGTGGTGCTTGAAGATAATGGCTTGAAGGAATTCATCAACAGAGATGTTCCTAAGCCTACTTCAACAGATGCTGCATTACTTGATGCATGGCAAAAGAAAGTAGCAAGGGTGAGGAGGATTGTGTTGGAAGGTGTACAAGACCACATTGTCTCAAGCCTTCATGGAAAATCCACACCATATACTATGTGGAAGCCTTTGACGGATCTTTTTCAAAGCAGCAACGACCATAGGAAATTGGCGTTGAAGGATAAACTTAGAAAGATCAAGATGGAAAAGAACGAAATTAGTCCAGTATACTTAACAAAATTTTTCCAATGCAGGGATGAGATTGGGAATGTATGAGTAAGTGTTGCTGATGATTATTTGGTGAGTTTGGCTCTCTTGGGACTTCCTAAGATTTGGCATAGTTATGAATACTCTATCAAGGGATGGTAAAAACTACCTGATTGGGAACGACTGTGGTCAGATCTAGTGCAGGAGGAGTTCAAGCGGAACACTAGAGATTGCTCTTCATAAAAGCATGATGATGAAGACGATTGTGCTTTGGCTTCCAAGGTGAAGAAGGGGAACGAGAATAAATTCCATTCTAAATCTGAGACCGGTGAAGGTGGAAAGGAGCAAAACATGTCCAAAGTGAAGTGTTTTCATTGTCACGAGTATGGACATATTGCCACAAATTTTCCACAGAAGAAGAAGAACAAGATGGTTGTTGGAGTTGCAGTTAGTGAGGCTCTTGCCTCACAATTTTAGCTTGACTTCTCATTGATCGCATGCATGGTGTCAAGTGCATTGGGATTGGGGTGGTACTTGGATAGTGGTGCCTCCTTTCACATGATGGGAGATAAGAAACTTTTCAGTGCTTGGAGGAGAAAGATCTCCAGATGCATATTGAGTTGGGTGATGATGGAAGACACAATGTGACTATCATTGGTACCATTACCTTTTAGAGGGAATTAGGTAAAATATTTCATTTAAAAGATGTTATGCATGTTCGAGGTTTGAAGAAAGATTTAGTCTCAGTCACAATGTTAAAGGATAGAGGCTATGATGTTATCTTTAGTGAAGGAAAAGTTTTCTTGCGACACAAAGCAATAGGGAAAGCCAAAAAGGTTGGGTTTCGAGTTAAGAATCTCTATATAATTGATGTAGATGGGATTTCTACTGAGCTTCCTACTGCTAGGAAGTGTGAGAAAGCCATGCAATTGATTCTTGAGAGGGAGATGGATTTTCATGTAGGTAAGAGTGAACCTCGGGATGTGGAGCAACCATAAGATGAGGATCGTGGAGTGGGAGCAACCACTCATGCAGAGAAATTTCATGCCAGATGGGTAGAGGGAGTGCATGCAACTATAGCACCAGGTGAGAGGTGGGGAAACATGCATGGATAATCCTAAGAAGAAATTTTTGGGCAGGATTCATGGAGATGATGTGGATCTCATGAATTGAACCTTACTATGAGGAACCCACCGTACAAAAATAGCATGATCAATTGGATTGATCCATTCAGATGTCTTGAGGACATGAAATCAAAGTGACAGTGTCAGATACTGGAGCATGGATCAAACTTGACAGCAAGTGTAGAGTGCATGGATGCAGAGGTCAACAACACATTGGTTCTTGAAGACATGTGAAAATGGTACTTGTAGAAGTCATAAGACTTTGATGACATATGCATTATACTGATTCAGATTTTTGGAGGCTATTCAGTTTCGGTAGTGTTGCATGCAAGTGTTGCATGTGCGAGAAACACTAGAGAAGTGTTTCTTACAAGGTTTCAGGGTGAATGCATGGAGTTGCATGTCGCATGTAAAGACATTCCTTTCTTGTTGAGAGGGAGTGTTGAAGTTTGCAACAAGAAACAATGAAATTGATATTCGCAAACAACATCCTTGATCCTAGTGAAACTGAAGCACCTACACTTGGTGGGGCTCACAAGCTATTTTTAAGTGTATGTCTATTTATAGAATGGTGAGAAAATTCTATTTATAGAGGGAGTCTATTTATAGATGGTTGATAAAATTATATTTATGGATGGGGTTCTATTTTTGGAATGCATGTGTGAAGTATGTTCATAGATCGCATATCTAAAAGTAGAATGCATGTCGATTATTATTATCTCTTAACAATAATTAGACAATAAATAATAATCTATTCTCTTGAAGCACTTGATTTCAGTTAACTGATGTGGAAAACTAGTTGACTGAAGGAATTACGAGTTCTAAGGTTGGTTGGTTGGACATGCAAGTGGAATTAGTTGTAACTGAGTGATTCGAAGTTGTAACAGAGTTGGATGTGTATTTATGTGAGTTGTAAAGTAGTTTAACTCAGTTAAGTGAGTTAAACTCAGTTGTGCTAGTTGTAACTACTTGTAACTAAAGATACACTAGTGAGATATCAGTGAATTAAATATTAAATTAATTCACATGAGTGATCTCACATGAAACTAAATATTTCCTATCGTTAACTACATGCATGTCAAATCCAGTGGAGACCCAGTTGAGAGATAGGTTAAAGGGATAGTTTGACTATCAGTTGTGACATTAGTGGGTGCACACATGAAAAAACACACAAATTGGATGTGCTCACGATATTTACACAGTCAAGGAAGGAAAGAATAATCATTTAGAGGTTCTTGACCATCAGGGATTGTGCAGTGGAGACAGGCTGTCTGGAGGTAGTAAATTGGTGCATGAATATGCCAATTTTTGTATGACAATGTGAGACGATTGTATATTGTACTGAGAGCTCTTGGATTAGAGTTTTGTATGAGATTTTTTCATGATCCATGATATATATATATATATATATATAATATATGATAGTGGGTTTTTTAGCTTTATGATTTCCTAGTGAAAAAATCTGTGTTATGTGTGACTGATCTATCTTCATGTGTTTGGAATTGGCGATCATGTTTTAAATTCCATAAATATTTTAGTAGAAGGATTCTGTATTTAAGAGTGGCATATAATTTTTAGATCGGGAGAATCCAGGCAATACATAATTGTATTAAAATTTCTACAAAATTACAGTGATCAAGTTACAATTAGACATGTCATATGCTACCATTTCTATATTTGGTGAGCAAAGGAAGTTGTATAGAGAAACCTTGATCAAATTCATGGTAAGTAGTTCAGAAATACCGCAGAATTACCCCATCTATTCCATGCATTCTGATATGGACTCATTTATTTTATGTAATTCATACAATGACATAGATAAAATCACAATGGTAGAAGAGAAACACAAAGAAGTCGATAGTGAAAACATAATACATGAATATATGTGGCATTTATATTTTGATGGCTCTTTAAATATATTAGGAGTAGGAGCTGGAGTATGGATCTACAATTTACAAAATGATCATTCAAAGGATATGCTTACAGATTAAATTTCAAATGCACTAACAACATGGCAGAATATGAGGCATTAGTGCTAGGCCTTCAAATCGTAAGAAAACTTGGGGAAAAAAGAGTTTCCATCATGGGAGACTCGGAAATAATTATAAAACAAGTTAAGGGAGAGTACATTACTAATAACCCTAGACTTAGGTGTTACAAAGAAACCATCCTAGACTTGATAAGGTGTTTTCTTGAGACTGACTTTGCTGTCATTCCAAGAAAGCAGAATATGTAGGCACATAGCTTAGCCATTTTTTCCAGCACATACAGATTTCCCTTTCAGCCAAATCATCAGTACACAGCGGAGGTAAGACATAGACCAACCATACCTGATAATTTAAAGTATTGAAAAATATTTTCACAAGACAATAAAATTCTTGATTTTATGATTTTTGAAGGAGAATTTCAAAATGGTAGTATAGACACTAACTGTACATTAGATTATACCATAAATAATGAAATATATGTAAATGATGTAAATAAGATAGAACTAACTAGATTCACTAAAGTAGAAATAGAACAATTAGAAACAATAGAAATTGAGGAATTAATCAATGATGAATCAGAGGTTTTGAACCTCAAAGACAACATTTTTCCTAAGGGATTGGCCCCACTATAAGACCTCTTTGACTCCAATGATGTAGCTAGAAAGCCAAAAATGGAGCCTCTAAGGTCAGATATAGAGGAATGCAACATAGGAACAAAGGGAAATGTCATGCTTATCAAGATATCTAAGACATTACCTCCAGCTGAAAAGTTGAATTACATTAGCTCATTTAAAGAGTTCCAAGACATCTTTTCCTGGAATTATGAAGACCTCAAGTCTTATGATACCAGTATTATCCAACATAAGATACCAATTAAAGAAAATCAGAAGCACTTTAAACAAAAGCTAAGGAGAATTAACCTTGTTCTTATGCCATTAATAGAGAAAGAAGTTAAAAGGATGTACGATGCTCAAATCATAGCACCCATTAGATAGTATGATTAGGTCTCTAATTTAGTCCCCACTAGAAAGAAAACAGGAGAAATCAGATTATGTGTTGATTTCAGAAACTTGAACAAAGTATCACTAAAGGATAATTATACCCTCCCTACGATGGACCACATTCTCCAGAGAGTAGTAGGGTCATCCAGAATTTCATTACTTTATGGATTTTCTAGATACAACCAAATCCTAGTCCAACCTGAAGTTCAAGCTAAGATTGAATTCACTATTCCCTAAGGAACTTTCATGTACTTGAAAATTCCCTTTGGATTGATGAATGCTGGAGAAACATTCCAAAGAGCCATGGGCATAGCTTTTGCAAAGGAAATCCATGAATTTTTAGTCATTTACCTTGATGATATCACAGTTTTTTCCAAGTCATATAATGAACATCTAGATCATCTAAGAAAAGTATTCATAAAATGCAGAAATTTTGGCATATCCTTTAATCCTAAAAAGTCACTTTTTGGATTAGAAGAAGGAAAAATTATGGGACACATCATTTCAAAAGAGGGCATTAGAATTGATCCATCTAGAATAGAAGTAATCCTAAATATCAGTCATCCTAGAAACATCAGAGAATTACAAGCATTTTTAGGCAAAATAGATTTTCTTAGAAGATTCATCCCTAGCTTAGAAGAACTAATTAGAAATTTAAATAACATGTTAAAAAATGATTCAATACTTAAGTGGATAGTAGAGGCTAAGCATTCTTTTGAAGTAGTCAAAGAAGTCCTTACTAAAACACCCGTTCTCATAAGTCCTAATTTTAACAGAGATTTCATATTTTTTTTCATTTTCTTCAGAGCACACCATTGCAACAGTCTTGTTGCAAATGAACGATGAGGGCCTTGAACAACCCATTGCTTTCTTCATTAAAAATTTGAGAGATCCAACACTAAAGTATAATATCATGGAAAAACAAGCTCTTGCTTTAGTCAAAGCTATAAAAGATTTCAGAGTATACATTCTATACTATCACATTATAGCATATGTTCCAAACTCAGTTGTAAAGGAAATTCTAACTCAGAATGGGCCTGATGGAAAAAGAGGAAAATGGATTGCCACAATACTGGAATATGACATTGAGATCAAGCCTACAAAATTAATTAAAGGCCAAGGTTTGGCCAAACTCATGGTTGAATCGAATTGTCGAGCCTTAGAAATAAATTTCATTATTGCCATAGAATATCAGGAAGAGATGGCAACTCCACAAATCAGTGAAGCTTTCATAGATTCACCTTGGTATGTAGACCTTACATTTGTTTTACTCAATCTACAAGCTCATCCTGGTTTATCCAGAACCAAAAGTAGATTTTTAAAAATGAAAGCAGTGAGATATTATATCTTAGATAATTTTTTACTTTGGAAAGATCATGGTGGCATCCTGTTAAATTTTTTATTAAAAGATGAAGCTGACAAAGTCATGCAGGAGATTGTGGAGGACACATATACTGGAAAGCAATTGCCAACAAAATTTTGATGGCATCTTTTTATTGGCCCACCCTTTTTGCAGATGTCAGAAAGTATTTGACCTCCTATCACAAATGTAAGATATTATAAGGGAAGAAGAAAGTATTACCATTACCCCTCAAGCCCATCTCAGTAGAAATTCCATTTCAAAAATGGGGTTTAGAATTCATTGGTGAAATTCGCCCACCCTCCTCTGCCCAACATAAATGGATATTGACAGCCACTGATTACTTTACCAAGTGGATAGAAGCCATCCCTTCTAGACAAGCCACAGACTCTGTCATTATTTCATTTCTTGAGAACAACTTCCTTTCTAGATTTCGATGCCCACAAAATCTCATCACTGATAATGTTGTTTCCTTCAAATCCAAGAAAATGATATATTTTTGTAACATATACCATATCACCCTAGGCCATTCCACTACCTATTACCCATAAGGTAATGGACTATCAGAATCTTCAAACAAAATCCTAGTCAACATCATCAATAAGTTATTAGAAGATAATAAGAAAACATGGAATAAAAGGTTGGTGAATGCCCTATGGGCAAACAGACTAACTACTAAGAAATCTATTGGTACATCTCCCTATCAATTAGTATATGGGATGGATGTTGTTTTTCCATCCTCATTAGGAGTTCCAGTAATGAAAATGATTCAAGAGTTGCGAGTAGAACCAAATGCATCTAAAGGGGGATAAACCAAGCAATTCATTTACAGAAAACTAAGGAAGAAGTTTATATCAAACCCCAAGTAATTCCAGAAAAAATCAAGAAGATCTTTGATAAGAAAACTAAAGAGGATTATTTCTTCATAGGTGATCAAGTACTAAAATGGGATTCAAGAAGGGAAGATAAAAAAAAACATGGGAAATTTGACTTTCTCTAGAAATCCCCATACATTGTTTATGGTTAGAGAGGAAACAATGTTTTTTTCTTGAAAGAATTCAACGGAACAGACCTACCAGGTGGACCAGTCAATGGGTGAATGTTGAAGTACTATTTTCACCAAACTAGTTAGTAGCTCATTTTTTCTATTTTACTCATTGTAAATAAAATAACAAATTTTATATTTGAGTGGATGATTATCTTGTAAAGTTGAAGCCTAAAGAAGAAACCTTAAAAAATTAAAAGATATAACATCATATGTTTGAATAAAGGAGATCATAGAAAGAAATTCCAAGCAAAGCAAAGCCAATTTTCCAATGTCACTGATCCAAAAATTCTTGACATCTAACAAGGAGATGCCATCCCCAAGTGGAGCCACTATTACGGTCCTATAATAATAGGGATCATAATTTTGAATTGGCTATGTTAAGTTTTGTAATATTGTACATACCTTTGAATTTTTGCAAATGTTTTGCATATTAAAAAATGAAAAGAGGGCATGTCCTAAAAAAATAATCAAAGGACCAAAAGAAAGAAATATAAAAAAATATATAAAATATGAACCCCATAAAAAGAAGCAAAAATAAATTCTGAAAGTGTTGCACATTCAAATGCCACTACTCTTAGTTACTTTACTTTTGAAAATAAATTGTGTGCATCTTTTTCAAAATTCCACAATTCATGATGATCAGGTAATCTAAGATTGATCATTCATGCTTTTCAATTTTATGTTATGATAGTTAGTGAATACAAATCTAACCAAAGCATTTAATATTAGCAGATCAGTAGCTAGGTAGAGAATAAAAATGAGCTCATAAGTTTAATCTAAGCCATTGGAAGATATAAGGTTAGAAATAAGTTAGTTTTCTTATCAAAAGAAAACAAAAGGTTCGGCAAGCTCAAATGCACCCAATAAAGAAAAGAAAAAACGTTAGGATGAATAAAAGGGTAGGTGGAATACTTTCCAAAAAGTTCTATAAGCATCATTATGCTTATTCATTATCGAAAATATATTTCTAACCCTTTCCCCTTACTAAAAATCAATTCCCCCTTTGAAAATCCCTTCCCCTTGCTAAGAAACATTTTCCCTCTTCTTTCCCCCTTATCCTAACTCCCTTCCCCTTACTAAAATCCCTTTTTCCTTTAGAAACCCCCTTCCCCTTAATTAAACTTTATGTTTTCATAAAAAAGAAAAAAACCCACTTTTTCAAAATCAAAAGTGCAAAATAATAATCGGGCCTCACTTTCATTTAATGCCCCCCCCCCGCTTAATATATTTCATAACCCCATTTCATTTTACACCTCCACCTAAATAATTTATGAACCCCACCTCCATTGAAAACTCCCAACTCCTCCTACCGTCTGATAACTACTGATCACATCAGATGACCTACAACCTTTTTCGCAACCCCCGACATCCGATGTTTAAATGCCGAGGGGGCGGGGGGTGAGAAATGGGTGGTTTCCTCCACCAATCCCCTGCCATGTGGCGCCTCCATATTTTATCCCACCCCCTCATACCAAACCACCAAACCACTTCCAAACCATGCAATAAAATAACCCGCGCCATATTTTAAACCCCCAATTTTCAAATGATAAAACCCCACTATTTCATTGATTTCCCTATCTCTGTCGAACTTGCAAAAAACATTGAAGCCCACTCATCTCCTTGCAAATTTTTTTTTTTATTACAGGTATTTTTTATTTTTGTTGTGCAAGTGATTAACGAAACCAGGAGATGGAGGAGTAGTTTGATACTAGTTCCATCCTGCTTAATCCAGACCCACATGATATAAATTTGAAATAGAGAAGGAGTTGTCATTAACAGAGTATTTAGCCCAAGAAAAAGAGCTTCAAACTCTAGAAAACTTCTTTTACCTCTAGCATGAGGTAAATCACATTTTTGTAAATAAGCCCATGTTTGCCAAATATTCAGAGGTAGATGAGATTTACTGTAAGATGATGAAAATCAAGATCCCAGATGAAGAAATATGGGAGAAATGGTGTGATTTACAATGAAGGGTGAAATAACATGCAGATGAAGGAAAAAGACAAATGAAAGAAACAAACAGGTAACAAAAATCAAAGAATCAGGGCCAGATATCAGTGAGTTAAAAGGTATCACTATCTTTTTGCATAAAGATATTTTATTTTCCTAGAATAAATCCTAGTAAGTTGACAGGATATTTTTTGTAAAGTTTTGTATAAATACTTCATCATTCGAAGTATCAAGTGTGGATTTCTGAATATTTACGTAGCTAACTGATCTCTTGCCTGAGGGTTATTGAACCAACTTCCAATTGATAGAAAAAACAAGTTATTAAAAAAATTCTTTACAGGATTCATGTTTTGAGCTATCTCAGTGAATTATAAATTTCAATTGTTCATGTTCTCTTTCTAAGTATTACATAAGCATATATGTGTTCTGAATTTGAATGTTATAAAAAGAGTTTTACTGTAGAATTTTCTTAAACATTACACTATGCTTTTAGCTGTTATACATTTCAATGCTTTCTTCTGATATATGGTTTAGAGAATTCCTAATTTCTCTCTGATCTCGATTGGCTTTCTTCACCCTTCTTCATGATCTAGTTTAAGGAATTCTTAATTTCTCCTTGATCCCGATTGAAAAATAACTACAGCATTCAGCCTTGAGATCTGATATTGCTCACCTATCTTGCCCTGTAACACTTTCTTTATAATTTTATTTTGTTCTATTTTCAAAGTATATTGACTCCATAGCCGAATGGAAAATGGAAAAGCACCTATTCATATAAATCATTAATTCCACCAATCAATCCAAATTAAGCATACATAACTAGCCTAAAATCCATAAAATAAACAAATTTAAATCATTAAGAGAGAGCCCTCTCTAAATTTAGGAAGGCTAGATCCTAAGCTCCAAAAGTGGTTTGTAGTTACCTCTGATATTTGTTTTTAAACGCAAGAACAACCTTTGGAAATTTCGGAGTGATAACAGATCCAAGATCGGAATTCTTTGCAGGTCCAATCAGTTTTCAATTCGATGCGAAGGACTCGTGTTCTAAAATCTCTCTTCTCCGTGATCTCTTTTCAACATGTATACAGAGAACTCAACCTTTTTCAATATGTATATAGAGAAAACAACTTGCAAGCCGACTTCCTGTCCAAGCATGCGTGATGGGAAAATGCACTTTGAGTACTTTGTGGAGGAGGAGGTGGATTTTCAAAGTGAAGAAGTTTTTGTTTTAAGTTAGCTTTCGTTATTATTGCTTGTGATCTATAGGTTTTTTTGATTATATCAGGGAGATTAGTTTTTGCAATTTATTCTTTATGCCTTAGTACTGAACTTGGACTTATTTTTTTGGATTCATTTTGATCGTTGCCCTGCACAATAGAGGGGTTAATTATTTTTTGGTTTCCTGGAATACTATGGACAAGAATTATGATTATGTAAAAAAAAATGGATTAATGGAAAGTGTTTTCTTCTTCTCTCCAAGAAAAAGGCACATTACATTCATTGCCAATTACTTTTTTATTTGACTAGAAAACAAACAACAATTTCTAAATTTAATATTATAAAAGAATATATATCTATTCTTTTAAATACTTAATTTAGTTTTTCTTGTATTTCATTGACTATCATCTTATTTTGCAATGATTTATTTCTATTAATGCAATGTATCATTGTTGTGATACTATACGTAAGGTTGTGGGGCAAGTATTTATGATAAATTTGATAAACAACCACCATTCAATCACTCTAGCAAAGTTTAAAAACCTCCAACTACTCAACCAAATTTACACAACCAAACCATGAAATTTGCATTCAACAGAGTAAAAATATCCCTCATCTCCTAACATTCAATTACCATAATTAGCATTTGACTAATTGATTAAGCATTTAATGTGAGAAAAAAATCCCTATATGCTTGGAGATGATATTTCTATTATCAGCCTCGATCATTTGAATAAATTTTTCCATTTTAAATTTTGTGCTTATGCAATAAAAATACCTAATATATATATGTGTGTGTGTGTGTGTGTGTGTGTGTGCCCACCTACTTAATACAAGATAAAAATGAATTGAATAGAAATTGCAGCTCACAGGTGAGTACTGCACCTGGAGACTGCACACAAATGGAGAGTTCACTCTATATTCATTAATGGAATGATACAACTATAAGTACATCACAAAGAAGTAGGAAGTTGTAAACAAACTCCTATATCCTAGGAACTAATCCTAACTTAAGGAGCTACGTTACAACAATGTAACCATTTCTCCATTAATATACAAATAATATTAATTATTTCCAACTCTCCCCCTTAATGGAGAAAGGATTACCCGGAATTCCTAACATCCCTCTAAACAATTCAAACTTTATTTTCCCAAGAGGCTTAGTAAAAATGTATGCCATATTGTCAAAATATTTCCAATATTCAAAAAATATTTCCTTTGACTAAAGTTTTTCTCGAACAAAATGGAACTGAGTATCGATGTGTTTGGTGTTTTTGTGAAATACTGGATTGTATGCGAGCTTGATGGTACTCTGGTTGTCACTTTTAATGGTAGTTGCTTCTTTCTATTCTTCTTATGCATCATAGAGAAGTCTTCTCAACTAGATAGCTTCACATGTGGCTGCACACAATGCTTGGTACTCAACTTCAGTTGAAGATAAAGCTACAGTGCTTTGCTTTTTGCTGCTCCATGCTATGACCCCGGATCCAATGCTGAATGCATAACCTGTGATAGATCTTCGATCATCCAGGTTGCCTGCCCAATCCGAATCTGAAAATCCTGCTAGAGTAACATCAAATGTGTCAGTGTATAAAATGCCATAATCACTAGTGCCACTAAGGTACCTCAACACACTTTTTGCTGCAACCCAATGACTTTCAAGAGGATTAGACATGAACTAGCTCAGCACACTAATAGAGTATGCCAAATCTGGTCTAGTTGTAGTAAGATATATTAGACTCCCAACTAGTTGTCTATACATAGTGGCATCCACCTCCTTAGTGCCATCGTCACTTCACAACTTTAGATTCTGCTGCAATGGTGTTGCTGCTGACTTACATTGCTCCATCCTGAATTTTTCTAGCAGACTTTTGGCATACTTCCTTGAGTAAGAAAATTTTGTCCAGAATCTCTCCATACTTCCAAACCCAAACAATAATGTAGGCTTCCGAGATCTTTCATTTCAAACACTTTCGACATCTGCAGTTTGATCTCTTTGATAAAATCATTTACATTACATGTTTTAATCATATCATCCACGTTAAAATAAATCAAAATAATCCGCCTTTGTTTATTATACTTGGTATACAGATTTGGATCATTCATGCTCCTATGAAAACCATGCTGTAAGAAAAATGAATTGATCTTCTCATACCACGACCTGGGTGTTTGTTCTAAACCATATAATGCCTTTTTCAATCTACAAACTAAATGTTCCTGCCCTTCTTTAACAAACCCTTCAGGCTGAACTAAATAAATCTCTTCTTTTAAATCACCATTCAGAAATGCAGACTTAACATCTAACTAGTGTAGCTTCCACTTATATTTTGTAGCTAAATAAATTAACATTCTAATTGTATTTAATTTCGCTACAGGGGCAAAGGTTTCATCAAAATCTATTCCCTCTTGCTGTGAATAGCCCTTTGCTACCAGTCTAGCTTTAAACTTTTCTATACTCCCATCTGCATTAACTTTAGGTTTGTACAACCACTTACAACCTATGGGTATTTTTCCTTCAGGTATTCCAACTAAATCCCAAGTATGGTTTTTAATAATTGATTCAATTTCTTCATTCATTGCAGCCCTCCATTCATCAGATTGACTTGCTTCTTTATAGTTTGTGGGTTCTACAATGTTTAAAATACTTTTCATTAAAGCATAGTCTTTCAATTTGGCTGGTAATTGAGTCTTCCTACCTGATCTGCGTGGTAGGGAACTCACCTCAAATCTGTCTGCTTCAGACTTGTACGGGCTTTCCTTATTGACTACATCACCTGTTTCTTCTTCTTTCTGCTCCTGTTGTTGATTATCCCTGTTGTTTTTTTCCATCAATAATGGAATGTGCCATTCATTATTACTGTCATCCTTTCCTTCCTCAACCTGTTCATGAAACACCACATCTCGACTTGCAAATATTTTATGAGTCACGGGATTAATAGCTTGTATGCTTTAAACTCAGTGCCATATCCTACAAACATACATTTCATAGCCTTAGGATCTAACTTCTTTCTATCCACCTTGGGTATTGGGAAAAGGATTTTGACCCAAATACTCTTAAATGACTCACTGCTGGTTTGAATCCATATAATGCTTCAAAAGGAGTTTTGAAGCTGATACATTTAGTAGGACTCCTATTCTTTAAATAAACAACAGTGTTGATGGCTTCTGCCCAAAAACTATTTGATAGACCCTTACCTTGAAGCATACTTCTTGTGCACTCCACTAGAGTTCTGTTATTTTGTTATGTCACTCCATTTCGCTGTGGTGTGTGAGGCACTGTAAACTTTTGAACAATCCCATGATATCTACAAAAATTCATGAGTTCACCCAACCTGTATTCTCCCCCTTGATCTAAGCGGAGAATATTTATGCATTTTCCTGTCTGCTTCTCTACCAAAGTTTTAAATTCTTTAAAACACTGAAAGGTCTGACTCTTTTTACTTAAAAAATATATCCAAGAGAATCTAGTGCAATCATCAATAAACAGAAGAAAATAATATGCACCACCTAGCGACCTAGTCTGCATATGTTTGTATGCACCAGCTCTAGAATATCTCTTCCCTTTCTATCAATATGCAGAGGAAATTCTTCTCTATGCATTTTCCCTAATGCACATCCATCACAATCTAACTGAAAATTATGAAAAGCAGGTTTCCATCGACCATACATTTTATTTGAAGTAACATGAGGTCTTGTAAATTAAGGTGACTGAATCTCTGGTGCCAGAGGTTTTCGACTGTCAATCCTGTTGCAACCATGGCATGTTGTGGTATGCTTTTGACATTTAATCTGTATAGGCTCCCCACACACACTCCTGATGCAACTGTTTCCATCTTGCTATCCTTTATGACACAGCATGTCTTGAAGAATTCAACTAGCAGAGCTTGATCTGTTATCATAGATACATAGATCAAGTTTTTCCTAATCCCAGGCACATACATCACATTCTTAATATGTCTAATGTCACTGCCAGGTAACCTTATCGGAATATCACCATACCCTTTTATCTCATATCCTCTATCATCTCCTAAATAAATTTTAGATCCACATGAAGTTTCTTCAAGAAATTCAAACCATTCTTTCTTACCTGTCGTATGTGAGGATGCACCGGAATCGACATACCATATGTCATCCTCATCTTCCTTAGAAGCTGAAAGAGCACAATCAACTACAAATAGTCGAAGTTCATGACTATGGTCTTCATCTTCATCAAAAAAATATCCTTTGTGCCTACTCTACTTATTCCTTGCTTCATCTATCTACCTCTTAAAACAGAACTTAGCTTGGTGGCCAATTTTCCCACAGTAAAAACATTTAATGCCTGAAAAATTGTTTACAGACATACCTCTAAATGGTCACTTTTGAAACGTGCTATCTCCTCTCTGTTGTTGTTGTTACTTATGTGGCTGTTGTGCCTGCTTCCCTTTAAACTGTCGCCTCTTCGCCATTAGAGCAAGATCGCCATTCTGCGGTCTTAAATTCTGCTGCCGCTCTTCTTCTTGTAGCAAAATTCCTGTCAATTCTTCAAATGCAGGGGCTTTATCCCTTGCTGCCAATCCTGTGATGAACATCTGATATTCATCCTTCATTCCATTTAATGTGATTGTGACTAGATCGAAATCAAACACCTTTTCTCCGATGTCTCCCAATCTGTCCTTCAAATCTTTAACCCTTGCAACGAATCCAGCAGCGAATTCATTTTCCTCCATCCTCATCGCAAACAACTTGCCTTTAAATGACGAGATGTGATTTGTATTTTGTGTCTGGTTAGATTCTTGAGCATCGTCCAGATCTCAGTGAATGATTTTCCATCTCTAATGTGTGGGATAATATTATCCTTGACGGACATCTTCAGTATGACTTTTGCTTTGTTCTCTCTTTTATCCCAGTCTTGTATAAGTGCAGTTGTTCTTGTTACAATATTTGGTTTCATCTCATCTCCTGTGAAAATCGACCATGCATTTTCTCCCTCAAGCAATGTCTATAGCTTGAACTTCCAATTGGTGAAATTGGATCCATCGAGTTTGCTAGAATCGTTGAGATATGTTTCTATGGTATTATTCATACTAGACTGATCTGATTCCAAACCCTCCGATGATTCTAACCAGTTGAATAATTACAAGCTACACTAGCAAAAATTCAATACACACCAGATCCTAATCATAGGTCTGCCACCAACCTGGTCTGATCCTGTGACTGTAACTATGATCCTCCACTGATCTGATGGTCATTGTGTTTGCGTCTCAGATCTACCACCAACGGGAAAATCCCATGTGAAAAACCACCAACAAATGTGTCTGCGACTCAGATCTACCACCAACGGGAAAATCCCATGTGCAGAACCGCCAACAAATGTGTTTGCGATTCATATCTACCACCAAAGAGAAAATCCCATGTGCAGAATCGCCAACAAATGTGTCTGCGACTCAAATCCACCACAAACGGGTGAATCCCATGTGCAGAACTGGAAACAACGTCTGCGACTCAGATCCACCACAAACGGGTGAATCCCATGTGCAGAACTGCCAAAAAAGAGATCAACGCTTTTCTGAGGCAAATATCCGCGCCAAAATAAAAATTCAAGTAAGTGTCGAAATCGGCGTGGGTATGGCCCTGACAGTCGCACCATTTGCACTTTTCGGCGCGACGGTCATCAGAAAAAACACGCCAACCCTTCTGTGCTCAGAGAATAAAAAATCATCTGAGACCTGTGAGTAAGGTGTTTACTGCAGTCCACCTACTCCTGTGAGCAATGAAGCTCCTGTGTGCACCGTAGCCACAAAGGCTCTATAGCCGTGAAGGCTCTATAGCCGCAAAGGCTCTGTAAAAACAAATCAAGCTCACCCGATCTTAGATTCGATACCAAGATAAAAAATGAATTGAATAGAAACTGCAGCTCACAGGTGAGTACTGCACCTGGAGACTGCACACAAATGGAGAGTACACTTTACATTCATTAATCAAATTATACAACTATAATTACATCACAAAGGAGTAGGAAGTTGTAAACAAACTCCTATATCCTAGGAATTAATCCTAACTTAAAGATCTATGTTACAACAGTATAACCATTTCTCCATTAATATATAATCATATTAATTATTTTCAACTTCTTGAGATTGCATTCACAAAGTCTACTTCCATATCCTTAAATTTTATAATAAGAAAACATTTTTTAAAATTATATAAATTAGTATATATATATATATATATATATATATATATATATATATAGATATTTGTTTATTTAATTTAAAATATATAATAATATAATAATTTTCTTAAAATAATAAATTTCATTATAAATTATAATGCTTCATTTTTAATTAAAAACCAAGAGATAAAGTAATATCTAGAAATTATAATTATAATTAGAACCCAGGACATGTTATTATTATTGTTATGTTTTTATAATAAAATGTATCTTAATTCATTTATTATTCATAATGAAAATAGTTAGTCAAATGTGGATATTATCATTATTTATAAAACTGTAGTCCTTCACTTATAGATGGGAAAACATGGGTTTACTTTTTATTCTTATTTTATTTTTTAATTTTTTAGTTACTTAGAGTTAAAGTTATTGAAGTTATGTTGCATTATGGTTTAGTTGCTTAAATGAGTTGTCATTTTTGGTTCAAATTTTATTGATGTGGAGTTCTCAAAACCGAGCGTAATAGAAACCGTAATCCCAACACCTTTGACATATAGAAATAAGTTAATGATGTAAAACCTTAATAAGTGGGAAGAGTGAAAATTTTCCTCAAATTATTCCAAATAACGAGTGATATCTTAGATAAAAACTGAATTGAATAGACACTGTAGCTCACAGGTGAGTACTGCACCTGGAGAATGCACACAAATGGAGAGTACACTCTACATTCATTAATCAAATGATACAACTATAAGTACATCACAAAGGAGTAGAGTTGTAAATAAACTCCTATATCCTAGGAATTAATCCTAACTTAAGGAGCTACGTTACAACAGTGTAACCATATCTCCATTAATATATAATAATATTAATTATTTTCAACTCTCCCCCTTAATGGAGAAAGGATTGTCCTAAATTCCTAACATCCCTCTAAACAATTCAAACTTTATTCGCCCAAGAGTCTTAGTAAAAATGTATGCCATATTTTCATAAGATTTATAGTATTCAAGAAATATTTCTTTTAATTGAAGTTTTTCTCGAACAAAATGGAGCTAAGTATCAATGTGTTTGGTATTTTTTTGAAACAGTGGATTGTATGCTAGCTTAATGGTACTCTAGCTATCAATTTTTATGGTATTTGCTTCTTTCTGCTCTTCTCCTGCATCATGGAGAAGCCTTCTCAACCAGATAGCTTCACATGTAGCTGCGCATAATGCTTGGTACTTAGCTTTGGTTGAAGCTAAAGCTACAGTACTCTGCTTTTTGTTTCTCCATGCTATGACCTCAGATCCAATGTTGAATGCATAATCTGTGATGGATTTTCGATCATCCAAGTTACCTGCCCAATCCGAATCTGAAAAATCTGCTAAAGTAACATCAGATGTGTCAGTGTATAAAATACCACACTAGAGAATTTGGGGTGTCGACGACCAGACAAAGCCAGCTATTAAAACACTAGTCATATAAGAAACGAGTTCGATTGGACAAACCATGAACTGTCACAAAACAGTGGTGATTACAGGCATTACACTCAGTGTCACTATCGACACTTCTTGATGGTCCAGAACAAGCGTCACTCTTAGAGCGTCTCACAAACATCACCTCAAAGCGTTTGTAAATACATCACACGCCGGAGTAAATGTGGTTGACGTTTGGAAGGCGATAAGCCTCTTGACGCTTGTAAACAATCGCGAATTCAGGCTTAGCGTGAGTGAAGCGTTTTGGACGTCGCTCTTAGATCGGTGTAAACCGTCACAATTCAAGCTAAAAGTGAATTGACGTTTTGGACGTCGCTCTTAAACGCTTGTAAATTAAATATGGTCGGAAATGGCAGTAATTGACACGTTATTCACCCACTCTTAGAACGTATGGAGAGAATGTCGCAATGCCGACGATATGTGGTCCGACATTTGGAACGTCGCTCTTCTGACGTTTTCATACTGTCTCTCTTCCGACGTTTCTGGGTTGTCGCAGTTCCGACGTCTACAAGGCGTCGGTAGACCGACGGAGGGTTCAATTTTAAAAAAAAAAATTAAAATTTTAAAAGACGAGAAACGTTGTTTTGAAGATATTATATGAAGTAAAACAGTCCATGAAAGTGAAATAGAAGTATGTAGAATAGTAAAGCAACAGATAGAGTACCGACGTCCATTGTTCCAAATACAAATTAAAGTACCCAAAACCCTACAACAGTGAAGTAAAACGGTCCATGAAAGTGAAATAGCAGTATGTAGAATAGTAAAGCAACAGATAGAGTACTGACGTCCATTGTTCCAAATACAAATTAAAGTACCCAAAACCCTACAACAGTGAAGTAAAACAGTCCATGAAAGTGAAATAGCAGTATGTATAATAGTAAAGCAACAGAGATAGAGTACGACGTCCATTGTTCCAAATACAAATTAAAGTACCCAAAACCCTACAACGGTGATAAAAGCAGGTCCATGAAAGTGAAATAGCAGTATGTAGAATAGTAAAGCAACGGATAAAGTACCGACGTCCATTGTTCCAAATACAAATTAAAGTACCCAAAATCCTTGAACAGAGAAAAATGCTAATCATGTGAGGAGTGTGATATGTCCAAAATATAAAAATACCGTGGGACCATATCAATAAACCAGCAGCATAGACCGAGCATGGCTAGTTTTGAAGGCCAGGGATGATAAACATTAATCATTTTTTTTCACAAGAGAAAAAAACGTTGTTTTGAATATATTATATGAAGTAAAACGAGTCCATGAAATCATTACATTTTCACATGCGAAGATTGGAACCCAAATATACATCCGAAGAGCACAGTGGAAGTCCCACCCTAGACAGTGATAGAAAAATACCCCATGTCACATACGGGGAATTGATATAAAACCCAGTAACGGTCCACATGGAGATTATCGACAATCTAAGAAAGCATCCAAATATGCCCGAGGCATCTATAAGAAAGTGAAATAGGAGTATGTAGAATAGTAAAGCAACAGATAGAGTACCGACGTCCATTGTTCCAAATACAAATCAAAGTACCCAAAATCCTGTGAGAGAAAAACACTAATCATGTGTGGAGCATTATATGTCAAAATATAAAAAGACCATCGAGACCATATCAATAAACCGGCAACATAGACCGGCATCGCTAGTTTTTGAAAAATGAGTGATAAACATTAATCATTTTTTTTTTTTCATGATAGATAAAACGATGTTTTAGATATATTGTAAGGTAAAACGGTCCATGAAGTCATTACATTTTCACATCTGAAGATTGGAACCCAAATATCCATCCAGAAAAGTGGAAGTCCCACCCCAGACAATGATAGAAAAATACCCCATGTCACATACAGGGACATGATATAAAACCCAGTAACGGTCCACATGGAGATTATCGAAAAATCTGAGAAAGCATCCAAATATGCCTGAGGCATCTATAAGAAAGTGAAATAGCGGTATGTAGAATAGTAAAGAAACAGATAGAGTACCAACGTCCATTGTTCCAAATACAAATTAAAGTACCCAAAATCCTTGAACAGAGAAAAATGCTAATCATGTGAGGAGTGTGATATGTCCAAAATATAAAAATACCATTAGACCATATCGATAAACCAACGACATGAACCCGGCATCGCTAGTTTTGAAGAGCGGAAGAGGATAAACATTAATCATTTTTTTTTAGAAGAGAAAAAAATGCTATTTTGAATATATTATATGAAGTAAAACGATCTGTGAAGTCATTACATTTCCTACGAAGATTGGAACCCAAATATCCATCCGGAAAAGTGGAAGTCCCACCCGGACAATGATAGAAAAATACCCCATGTCACATACGGGGACATGATATAAAAAATCCAATGCTCCACATGGAGATTATCGACAATGCGAGAAAGCATTCAAATATGCCAGAGGCATCTATAAGAAAGTGAAATAGTAGTATGTAGAACGATAAAGCAGAGATAGAGTACGACGTCCATTGTTCCAAATACAAATTAAAGTACCCAAAATCCTTGAACGGAATCAAGAAAACGCTAATCATGTGAGCATTCAAAGTAAAGTTAATCTATTAACATTGCGAATAAAGTGCAAAGTCAAAAACATTGCCTGGCCCTACTCATGGAAAATTTGTCATCAAAAAATCAAAAAATTAAGAAGACTGCCCTCATACGAGGAAACTAGTCTTGAACGTTTAATTTACAAAATTCAAAAATATTACAAAGGTCCAGCACAGTAAAATAAAGTAAAAGCAGCCCAATTAAGTGGGCCTGCTAAGAAAGAAAAACAAATTAACCAAACTAATCCTCCGGTTTTTCCTCCACGATTCGGCACCATCCTTCGGAAGGTCCAGGATCGCTAGGTGCTACCTCACATGCATGCCACGGCTCCCCTCCTAAAGGCCCGAATGCTGGCCGGATTTTTCCGAGCTCAGACCCGCCGGACACGTGCATTCTTCCTCCGTTTGGGCCTCCTCGCGGAAGACCACGGTGACTACGAGTTTGTGATTCGCGGGATGTTGAAGTGCAATCAGAAGAAGAATTGCGCGTGCGCGTCGTGGAAAGGTGAACTATGGCCTGGGTGGGGAAGCCGGGAGCGAGGGGGAATCCATACGGTGGCCGGAGGCTACAAGCCAACCCCCGCCCACTCCTAGTATTTGGATATCGACCTAAGTAATAATCACTGGACTGGCCGGAAGTCGACTCTGTTGAGGGGCTGGAGGGAGCGCGCAGGGGTTGACCTCTAGTGCTCCCCCTGCGGCAACGCATCCTATGACGCACGCAAGGCATGGGTGCAGTCTCAGGCGCAGTGGGCACAAGAGGAGACGGAGAAGCAGAATTCCAATTAACAGAGGAAGACAGATAGAGACAGAACTGAGAGAAATGCAAATATGCTGCAAAGTCTAGGCAGCAGTTCAGCTGGTCACTTCTCCTTATCGTCACAGTTAGCAGGCAGTGTAATCCAGCAACCGACTCGTCTGAAAAACCATAGCTAAATGCCATTTTGTCGACCCGACTGCAATGCAATCAAAGGACGCCCGTCATAATTAATCTTTGATCATTAATAATGAGAGGCAAAGGCTGGATCATATTGGAGCGTGCAGAATCACTAAGAGGAGTGGAGGTCCGATCTTGAACAGTGTTAAAAATTAATTAATGCGGATTTGATGTGAAAACTTAAGTGAACAGCGTTAAATGTTAATGCGATTGATATGAAATCACCATATCCATGTCCCATTGCCTTAAACGCCATCGAATGCACCTGCATCCGGGAGCAGGACAAGTTTTTATTGAGGACACATAGCAGAAATTGATTGGAGCGGATCTTTGTTTGGGCCGCTCGCGCAGTGGAAATCCAGACCCGAAAAATATTAGGGCGAATTTGATAAGAAATTCGCGTCACAAAATTGGCGACGTCGGCGAGGCTATTTTGGAACGCGAATTTGGTTGAATTATGGTTTATCGCGTTTGAAGTCGGCGGGCTACGATAAACAAATATTCTTATAAAATTTGTGTTGGTTTTCTTTGATAATACACATATTAAAATCTAGCTTAATAAAGAGACAAAATTGTTGTGCTTTCGGGGCGACTGATTGGACATGAGTTAACAAACAAAAGGATAACGGAACCAGACATGCACCCGTGGTCAAGCCCTCTACCAAAACCACGAGCGGAATCACAAAAGCGGGTTGCCCATATCGCACCGCTTTTGCGGAGTAGGCGGTATTTCCTATTCGCGAGCGATTCCATAGGGAATGCGACACGTGGCGAAGTGACCCCGGAAAACAACCATTTAACCCACGCCATCGCACGTTAAAGCCCGACGTTGGAAGCCGAGCGAAATTGCCAAGAGTCGTTGATTTGGAGAAGGGCCATCGGACGGTGGTCGCACGTTGAACTTGCCCGGAGGTTAACTAAGGTGTGCGGAGGATAGCCAGGTACGATACGAGTGTTTGATTGGTTATTGATATATATATAGGTGGGGCCGGAGTATAATGAAATTTTTTAATTAAACGATTGGCGGATAATTAGCATAAGTCTGGAGCGTGATTGTTGTAAGGCTGGGTAGTGAAATATAGAGCCGAAAGTTCATTACAAGTTATTTATTTAAAAAGAAACGTGGAGTATAAATACAAAGTGTTGAAAGTTAAACATTGGTTATAAGGATTGGAGATAATATAAAGTCGGGAATATAAATTAAAGTCCAACCATTGTGGATAATATTTATTTATCAAATTCTACGAATTTGATAAATAAACCCGAAGAAAGAAGAAGTCAATTAAGACTCAGGCTGGAGGAAAAGAACGGGGTAAACCAAGGGAAAATGTTGATAGAGCGATTGTAGACACACCAGCTCTCCTTAGGGGTCCAATTTCAGTTTTGTTGCGTCACACGATGATCTCTCTTCTTTGGCATTTACTTGTATTGAAGATCACTATTCTAGGAATAAAGAGTTATTTTCTCCAAAAATAACCCTAGCCAAACATTGACAATGCATCAAGGATATCTTTCTATGCTTCATAAGTACATATGTTCTACTTCTAAATCATGTCTTGGAGGTGGTTGTTTTGCTGGAAATTATTCACCAGTTGGTTTCATACCAAAGTCTTTTTCACATTTTGAGCATCCAATACATGAAAAAGATAATGGTTTAAAACAACATAAATATTTGAAATTTTGCAAGAATTGTCTGGCACACTTTGAATATGAATTTTGAAGTCAAGTGCATAATGTTGTATAGGATCAAGTGTCATTTTGAATACCAAATGTTTCACAAGAAACTTCTCAACATGCTACCCTGCAGTAAGGATTAAATGACAATATTGCATCAACTATTTCCATAATAAAAGTGCACCTCGGCCATAAGACTAAGCAACTACAAATGTTGTAGATCTAACAAGACCACACAATCAAATGTATTCCACAAGGCCAATATTGTATGAAAAATGAAAAGGAGTTTGCAACCAAAAATACCTTAGGCAACTAATTCAATTAGATACACCAAACCATCAGCAAAAAGGAAAACCAGCCTACTCAAAAGGCAAGCGTTTACCTCCTTTGACAAAATTTTGAGTTCCGAAACAAAGGCCTTTATTGTCTTGTCAATGCCCCTAGTAATTTGAATGGGGTTTGCACCTGCTGCAACAACCTAAACAAAAAGGTTTCATTTCAAATTATTTTCCACAAATTTAAGATCCAACCATTGTCAGTTTTGTATTTCCTAACAAGCTCATAAATTTTGACAAAAGAACCAAAATTTTTTAATACCTGATAGCAATTTTTTCACTCAAAAACTATCTTAGACTCAATAAACCCAACCCAAAACTAAAAACCAAACACCATAAGACCCTACAAAAATGAATAGATGATCTTAATCCAGTACCATCGACAAAAAGTTACCTTTACACCCTCACTTATTAAACCCTGTGCTGTTGAATTTTAACTTCAACTGCTGCAGCAGAAGGACGGATGAAGCAGCAACATTTTTTTTTGGAGGTTGCTTGCATGCCATCCAGAAATTTAATTCAGCATTTAAATTCCTGCAAGTTTTTTTTGTAGACGGCCGCAGCCATATTTCTGTACAGGATTGTATTTAAACACAACAACCAACATTAACGCAATTCACCAACCAGAAATTAAACAAACAGAAATTTACCCGACAATTTTGTAAATTCAAAAGGAGGACACATGGAGCATTAATATTGGATCGCATGAAATTTAAAGAGAATACGAAAACACGAAAAATCAGACCAATTTTTATAGGGCACATTGGATTGAGAATTAGGGTTAAAATTAGGCGGACGTCGGCATCCCATTTTGGAGCACTAGGTTGGTTTGAAATTCAATCTATTTAGACTTTTTGAAGTCGTAGGAAAGTTCTTTAATGTTTTGATAGTTTTTAATATATACATATATTTATATATATATCATATGCGAAATGAAAGGTGGGCCATAGAATTTAGTTTTAATTTTATTTTTTTAAAAGAGGTTTATTATAATATATTTTATATGTTCGACATATAAAAATAAAAAAAGGTCGAAAAAACAGTATTTTTTTATAGACGATGCGTAAATTTTTTATTACATAGCGGTGTGTAAAAAGTGAAAAAGCGAGTAACTTTTTAAGTGTGTATGCACGACGGAGTGCGAGCTCTGATGTCTTGGGAGCAGAGTATGTTTGTTTTGAACGAGGGCAGTGAGTTGGTTTTATGCCTTGCGTTTTGTAGCCGGTCATAATTTTGTAATCCACTCTCGGTGAGGAAGTAGTGTAATAGTTTTTTTGGGTGTGGAAAGAATAAGAAGTTTGTTTTCAAAAAGTATTGAAACTACTGTCTCCTGTCGAAAATTTTATTTTGTGTGTTAGAGGAAAGGGAGATTTATGGGTGGTTCTTATGAATCAACCAACCATTGAGAACATGCTCATCGATCAAAACCATAAGTATTATGTGACAATATTCATGACGGAAGCCTTGAATCGATTTCTGAAGCTATGTTAGAGAAACCTACCAGCTCTCCTTGAAAATAGGTGAAATGTGGCACCACTAAGTTGACATGTGCCAATTGGTACAAGTGGTAGACAATGGCATGCTCAAACAACGAAGGTGATGCGGGAATGACATGAGGAGAAAATATCAGAGAAAATCCCCAAATCTAGAGAACTAAAGCTCATCACCAACTTTGAGATTGACAACTTTACATGATGTAACTGTAAATCGTAAATGGAGAAATCATGATAACAATAAAGTAACCTATGTAACAATAAAGTCGGATTCATCTAAGGAGTGGTAATGGGAGAAATCATAGTAGACAACAAGAAACATACTAGTTGCTTACAATCAAATAGATGAAAAAACACATACAAAAAACCTAGATAATAATCGTGAACAAAGCTTAATATTGAATTATATTTGTAAAGGAACTTACAAAATGTGACATTACGAACACAGTAGTGCACAAGCAAAAATATCTTGGACATGACTACAGTTTGACAAGTTGTATTGCTCATGATACGAGAGGATTTGTACATATGCTTTGCCCAGTCAATTAAAATCCATCGTATCTATACGATAAATACAAGTAATTGATGTAGTATTTTTTTTACTCTAAGATGCATTCTTATGATAATGTTAGAACATATGTTGAAAATGTCAAAGCATACCTGAATATTAAGCTCCTCTTCGTTTCAAGAACAATTTATTGGAGTCGCATGAACTTGGAACGAGCCTCCACGATCACAAAAAATGGCAAATGATCCTTGACTTTTTTGTTGCTACGGATCAAGGAGGTTGCTCCAAGATTAAATGCAATTATTCTCTACTAAACGGGGCCAACCACGTGAAGGTGGAAGCTCTTATGGCCCCTCCCCCCCCTCACATCACTCTCAATTCCCAATACCCAATCTATATTTCATTTTTTACTTTCCATGAGCATAAAAAAAATATTCAATAACTAATAAAAAAACAATTCTGACAAAGAAATCTGTAGGAAACATTGCAATTAATGCTTGACATAAAAATAGTATGATAAATGAGTTTTTAATATAACGCAAAAAAACGTTTAGAATATGTGCGTTTGTCTTATAATAATACAATATTTTACATTGTCAAATTTTCTTTTTCTTCTTCCTATTTTTTTAGCTCTAATTACATCATCAATATCATCGTGCTTTGCTCTGTTTCGTGCCTTTCGACATGTTGCTGACCTAGTTGCGTATTCACGGAAATGTACGGGCTCATCCGGTGACGGGGCATCGCCTGCAAAAACGAGATAATATTAAATTTTAATTGTCGGTTTAAATATCATTGAACTAGTTCGGTAATATTAATAAAAAAAATTGCAATGAGATTATTTACACAATTGCACAGTTATTTGCGGCCAAACCTAGTTGCCATTGTCACGATGTACGAGTCTCATCCGGTGACGGGGCATCGCCTCCAACAGAGATAATATTAAATTTTAATTATCGGTTTTTA
The DNA here is from genome assembly GCA_034641835.2 of Pinus albicaulis. Classification (NCBI taxonomy): domain Eukaryota; kingdom Viridiplantae; phylum Streptophyta; class Pinopsida; order Pinales; family Pinaceae; genus Pinus; species Pinus albicaulis. The sequence continues at coordinate 1,039,258,436 of CM076581.1, forward strand.
AATATCATTGAACTAGTTCGGTAATATTAATAAAAAAAATTGCAATGAGATTATTTACCTGGTGCACCGGTTATGCATGAATTCAGGACTATTTACTTTGTCTTCCTCTCTGGTGGTAAGATCCTCGGGAAACATTCTCTGTCATTTTAAAAACGTTATAAGGACAACCATCGAGGTATAATTAGAAAAAATTATAAGTGGAAATTAATTACGAGTACGACCCCTCCTTGACTAAGCGACATTGTCGGCACAGTCCCCCCTTTACAATGATCGAGGTTGCACGAGAGGATCATCTACATCTGGCTCTAAAAAAAGTTTGGGTTATTTACCTCGTCGGTAGTGTTGCACCTGATTTAAACAAAGTTGTTAGACATTAAATTTATGGACGAAAACAAAAATATTGAAAGGTTAATGTTTTACCTTATCGAGGCATTGTAGATCTTGGGACTGCTTGGAAAGCACGGCAGTCCAACTCTGACTTGATAGCCAAAACGGAAAACAATATTTTTATCTTCCTACGTAGTTATTGTTCCCGAAGTCATCACCCTAAATTATATATGATTGTGTATTTTTAATCATATACGATGGGATTACAAAAACGTTGAAGCGATACAATTAATTATAAGATGTTTAGCTACTTAATTACAATTCTTGTGACTAATTTCAAGTAACCACACGAGCGAAACTTGTGATGGCCCTTTTATAATCCTAGCTTTGGTTGCCTTTGAGGTGTCGAGCAACCTAGCATCAAAAGATTAAGTTAGATATGACGTAGCACACTTTTATTTTAGACATAAAAAGAAAATTAAAGCTATTGAATTAAAGTTGTAATTTACCTTGCGGGTCCGGTTAAGCATTTTCCTTCTTTCTTTGCCTTTTCTCTTTCGTCATGGATGAGTGCTCTCCACTCACTCTCACGAAGCTAACGAGAGACGCTCATATCTAGGGTTAAATTGCAATTGCGTCCTATAAGTGTCACGATATATTTCAAATATTTCCAGAGCTGCACGAGCCACCACTTTTACATCCAAATGTGCGGAAGCCCCAAAAGGGCTTCTGAATAATCTAGAAGTTCTTTTCGAGTTGGAATGCAGGAATTCCACCATGCGTATGGTTGGGCCAAAAATTGCAACGCGTATGTGGCTCTCGAGAATCACAGCAGAACTCATTGTTTCCTACACGAATAAAACCAAAAGAAAAAGAAGATATTATCATTAATTTAAAAAATAAAAATCATGATAAATATGTTTTAGATAAAGTACATGAAATAGTTAAAATATTAAAATTTACACAGGAGTTGTACATGCTTTATAGGGACACCCTCATCGTTCACCAACAACGTGCCATTAATGGTCACGTGGAGCGACACGTGTGCTTCCGAGAACGCAATAATGTAGCGCGTATCAGCCTCATCATTGCCAACACGTTGACGGTTAGGTGGGTGCGGCTTGGGCGGGGGTGTGTTTCTTGGCTAGCACCTAAAGGAGTAGAAGGTGTACGAGAGGGTTGTTTGGGCAATCTCTTGCCCTTGTGTCCCACTACCACCAACACCAAAGAACTTTTTTGTTAGTTTAGTCAATGTAAAAATTAAAAATCAAACTATCAAATTCATCTCTGCGAACAAAAAAAAAATATCCTTTTGACTTTTATTATTTTTGATATCTATTTAGGTTGTCTCATAAGATGTTGTATCCTCTCTTCTGTTTCGGGTGTTTGAGCGCATCTATCAAAGCATTAAATTCCGACCTTGCATCTCGTGCCTTTTTTTGCAACAACAACCTTTTGGAGATAGGGATGAAGAAAGCTCTTCTGAAGAGAATCATCGAGCATACCATGGCTAGGTGTACACATATTTGAACAAAATTAATATTATTTCAATTATGTAAATAACTAAAATACCTAAAGATAGAGCAATGTTGGCACTTTGTATTCTTAGTGGCCTCTTTCGCCGATCTCATCTTTGTCTCGGGGTTGTCCCTGCCTTTGCTCTTTGATCGATGCCATACATTGCAATAAAATTATAAATGTAAAAACTTGAAAACAATATCTAACTTGAAAACACAAAATGAAAACTGAAATAATTTCTAATAAGACACGGAAGACGAGTTAGAGTTTCAAATATGCCTTGCATTGAATTCGATCCTGGAAACATGTCATTGCACATTAAGGCACTTATTGAGCAGTCAATCCACAAATGATATATTTAAAGTGGCTTCTCTAATGCAGGAAAACACCATACCTATAATGCATTCACTTGCATGTATAAGGGAAAAGGAAAAACATGTTTTCATACAACGGTGACAAAGGCATCTTGGGGAAAGGTATCTTCACTTTTTATTTATGTTGTTCACCCACCACTCTCGTGTTTTCACTAATCTTTTGTTTTGTCATTTTTGGATTCAAATTAAGTTAAGGCCTTAAGTATTTTTTGACGTTTCGGTGTAGTTTTTATAAGTGGCATGTATGGATTTTCAAGTGGTCTTGCACTTTTTCTCTTCATGCGCATGTTTTCACTGAAATCAAATGCATGATTTAGTCCCATACATTTAACAAGTTGTTGGATCAACTCCATGGGAAATATCATGTTTCCTATTCAATCAAAATTATCTCGATTAGGGTAGGTAGGAAGGTTTTCCCTTTGTATTAATAGGGCACTTCTAGCTTGCATTTTTATTATATCTTTCAAATTTAGTGTCGTTTCAATTAGGGCATGATTTTTTGCAACTTTCAGGTGAGAATGGCTCAAAAGACAAATTTTTGTGATGGATGAGCGTATATGACTCCATGGCCAAAGGAAAAGGCACTAATCTACTTCTTCAAATATCTATAGTTCTCATTCACCTCATACGAAGATGGTCCCACGATTTTTTGAGCCAAATGTTGCGACAAAAGTCCCCCCCTCCATAATTTGATATTCGATGGAAATTTCTTAAATTGATGATGGGGCAAGATTATGGAACATTGGCACATAAATATGTAATGGAATTCCAAGATCATGATATATGTTTGCATATGTTTATGGCAATGTTCCACCAAGTCCCCTGGAGGGGGGTGGGAGCGAGGGGACGAGGGAGCGCGGGCCGGCCTATGCAAAAGCTCCCTACCAATTTTCGGGGAAACGTGGGGGGACGTCGGGGTCATAAAAATTATAAAATTTAATATTTAAAATGTAACTATATTTTTGCAAGGAATGTATATACGATCATCATACACTTGCATCATGAAAGATAAATCATAAATGATTAAAATTACAAATCGATGAATGATGAATCATATAATTGAAACAAATTTAAAAGTTAAAAGTTAAAACATACATCATACAATCATGCATGTAAGTTTTTAAGTTTGTAACTATATAATCATTAATGTAACTACTAACAATGTACAATGAAAATAAAGTTTAAGATATCATATGACATATTATATCAAGATTCAAAATAGAGTTTAAACCGAAGTTTACAACTCAAGTCTGAAACATAAAACTTAAACGCAAATAAGTTATGTCTGAAACATAAAACATAAAACATAACAAATGAATATCAAATGATATCATCATAATGATAAATGAGCATAAATGCTCAAGTTAATGCCCCACTAGTCTCTGCATCCAACTTCTGCACGAATATATCAGGATCAACCATGTCACCATATGAATCAGAATCACTTGGATTCTCAAATATGCTAAGTGGCACATCAAATTTTAACACGAAACCATAAACTAAAAGGGGCGGTGAGGGGACGTGAGGGGGCGTGAAGGGGTTGTGAGGGGGCGTGAAAGGGGGCATGAAAGGGGGTGTGCTGGGGCGTGAGGGGGCGTGAGGGAAACGTCCCCTAGAAGTCCCCAAGACCCCAGAGCGCGAGGGGGCATGGAATCTAGACCCCTAGGTGGGGGGCGAGACCCCGTGTAACACTGGTTTATGGAGGTGGTGGAGCAAAAAAGAGCTCAAATAGAGCTGAAATTTTTCACATAAAAAGGACTGTGGGCTTGACTAATGGTTCCATTTAAAAAATGATATCTAGACAGAGAATAAGTGTAGCATGCAACATGCATTGAAAATCCATGTGAGTTTGCATTTTATTACTTATGATGGATTCAAATTTGGGTTTCAAAATGCCAGGTTATGGCATGATTTTGTCGAGAAACCCTTAGTTGGATTCTCATGTTGGTTTAATTTATATTTTAAGTTTTTTTTGCAATCTTTGGGTGATAGTAACTCATGAAATAGGTTACCAATGTGTAACAATCATATTTCAAGAATAAAGTTGTGATTTTTTTTTATATTATTATTATTATCTATTAGCTACGAGTATTGACACCTAATGCCTGGAATTTTGACATCTTGATAGCATGGATAATTTCGAAAATGTTTCTAGCAATGTTAACATAATAACTATCATTATGTGTCTTCACTTTTGTCACCATAATAGACCTGTGATATGGAATCATCACACAACTTCATATGCTATGTCCCAACAAGTTCAAACTAGTTGAACCTACCTCATAGTGTGGTTATTAAGGACAAGTTGCTTGATATATAACTCGATAGCATAGACCGCGTTGCAGTTCTAAAAAGAATCCTCAAGTGTCAAAAAAACTTCGCAATATGTTCTACTATAAAGCCTTTTGGGATACCTGAAATAATATATGTATCATTGATGACTTTTAAAGTATGACAAGATCTAGAGGGAAAGGAAATCAATGGAAGAGTGATCCACCAATGACAACCTAGAATGTAGCATCAGATGAGTTAGAGTCTAGGAAATTGAAAGCCTATAATTTTAATTAGTGATGAAGGACATCACATAGGTAATTATATTTTCATGTAGAATAATATGTTAATTCAAATTTAAACTACATAATATGAAAGGCATACCATAAATTTTTCCACGTAAGTCCAAACAACCTATAAAAAGGGAAAACCTTCTTTTTCCATGGGAAATAATTTACCTTTCCTTTTTCAAGACAATCTAAATCACAAAAAATATGAACTATACTGCACACATTCTTGGATAATGTGCAAGTGGAAAAGGAATACCCTACACAAGTGATGCACACATGCACATTTGAACACTAATAGATTTTTGTAGTTGAAATGCAATGCTTGTTTTCATTTAAATGTAGGGTTTTTAAAGCAGGGAGAAATAATGGCTGCCAAATTAATAAGCGTTTCTTTGGGAAAAATTTAAATCTTGTATTGGGTGATGAAGATAATAGAGGGTATTGAATCTTGATTCTCGACATCTAGAGAGAACCCTACAGCCTAACACAATCCAATGGAATTGACCAAAAAAACCCAAATAGAGTCAACCCTACTATAGGAGGAAGGGCTTGCAGTAAGAACTTACCATTTTGCAAGAGCTGAGGGCGAATGCTGTTCTGCAAGAGTTGAGGGCGAACGCTGAGGGCGAATGCTGAGGGAAAATGCTGTTCTGCAAGAGCTGAGGGCGAATGCAGGGTGAATGATGTTCTGCAAGAGCTGAGGGCGAATGCTGTTCTGCAAGAGCTCAGGGCGAATGCTGTTTTGCAAGAGCTCAGGGCGAATGCTGAGGGCAAATGTTGTTCTACAAGAGCGAAGGGCGAATGCGCGTGTGATATCAGACGTTAATGTAGCACACATGTACATTTGAACACTAATAGATTTTTGTAGTTGAAATGTAATGCTTGTTTTCATTTAAATGTAGGGTTTTTAAAGTAGGGAGAAATAATGGCTGCCAAATTAATAAGCGTTTCTTTGGGAAAAATTTAAATCTTGTATTGGGTGATGAAGATAATAGAGGGTATTGAATCTTGATTCTTGACATCTACAGAGAACCCTACAGCCTAACACAATCCAATGGACTTGACCAAAAAAAACCCAAATAGAGTCAACCCTACTATAGGAGGAAGGGCCTGCAGTAAGAACTTACCATTTTGCAAGAGCTGAGGGTGAATGTTTTTCTGCAAGAGCTGATGGCGAACGCTGAGGGCGAATGCTGAGTGCAAATGCTGTTCTGCAAGAGTTGAGCGCGAACGCTGAGGGAAAATGCTGTTCTGCAAGAGCTAAGGGCGAATGCTGTTCTGCAAGAGCGGAGGGCGAATGCGCGCGTCATATCAGACGTTAATGTAGCTATTGCGACGCATACGAAACAATAAAATCATTTTAATGTAGCGCGCATATAAGTTTCAAATTTTTATGTAGCGCGCATATAAGTTTCGTATTTTTATGTGGCGCGCATATAAGTGTCGTTATACCGTTGGCGGAAAAAGCGTCGCTATTGCGACGGGTACCTAAACGTCGCAATGGCGACACCTAGACATTGTGTCGCACTTGCGACGATTAGAGTCGTCTCAATAGCGACGCTTTGGGCCATAGTGTCGCAATTGCGACGTCTTCCTCCAAACGTCGCAATTGTGACACTTTTCTAAGTGTCGGTCTTGCGACACTTTTCTATAAACGTTCTTGTGACGTTTATGCAACAAGTGGATGGAAAAATTTGGGGGAAATTTCCGACATTTGGTCAAAAGCGTCTAAACCAATGTCGAATTTCGCCAAATGTAGTAAGTAATATAATCATCTTGAGATATTTTGGTTAGTTTCTCGGGTTTTTCATCAAGCTTCTTAAGTGGGTGGGATGGTGTGGGGTGATCCATCAATACCGGAAATATTTCAGCAAGATCGACCTGAAGTCTGGGTATCACCAGGTACCAATTGAACCCTCCGATGTGTGGAAGACTGCCTTCAAAGCCAAGGAAGGCCTTTTCGAATGGCTGGTCATGCCTTTCGGGTTGACGAATGCTCCCGCCACCTTCATGAGGATGATGGATGACATCTTGAGGCCATTCACCAACTCATTTGTAGTGGTGTACTTGGATGATATTCTGATCTTCAGCCAGACTTGGGAAGAGCACCTTCACCACATCCGACAAGTCCTCCAAACACTGCGGCAACACAAGTTGTGTGCCAATTTGGAGAAGTGCACTTTTGGCATGACCCAGGTTCAATATCTGGGATACATTATTGATGAAAGGGGTGTGCATGTGGATCCAGCCAAGATCCAAGTCATTCGGGATTGGCCAGCCCCAACCACTCATGACCATGAAACTTTAGGTCCTACTAATTCTCCCAGGAGGGGATTGTGTTGGGATTCTCTCATATCAGCAGCCATAGGTGATGCGAGAAAGGAGACGGAAAAATTCTTTTGGTCGGAACCTCAACAGAAGGCATTCAAGGAATTGAAAAATCGCCTCTGTTCTGCCCCAGTGCTCACCTTACCAGACTTGCAGCAGCCATTTGAGATCGAGACAGATGCCTCTGACTATGCTATTGGGGCAGTTCTTACTCAACAGGGACATCCAGTGGCATATCACAGTGAGACATTGTCTGACATAGTTCGCAAGTATCCCACTTATGACAAAGAAATGTATTCCATTGTGCAAGCTTATCGACAATGGAAGCATTACATTTTGGGGAAGGAAACAATCATCCACACAGACCACTAGCCCCTGCAGTTCATACAGACACAAGGGAAGTTGCAGAATGATCGCCATAAGAAGTGGTCCACATATCTGCAACAATTTCATTTGAACATCAAGTACAAGAAGGGTAGCACCAATAATGTTGCAGACTGCCTCAGCCGACCACCGATCGTGGCGCTCACCACCGTGCTCAACTCTTGTGGGAACGAGACTTCTGATTGGCCGCTTCTCTATGAGAGTGACCCAGAATTCGGCCACACTTACAAGGCACTCTTGGGGGGCACGCAAGTTCCAAATTTTCACCTCCAAAATGCACTTTTATGTCACCTGGGACACCTTTGTGTTCCTTCAAGCGAGCGTGCCAAGATGATATGGGAAGCACACTACACTCGAGTCGCTGGGCATTTCGGGGTCGAGAAAACAGTAGCAATACTACAGAAGTATTTCTATTGGCCGAACCTTCGAAAGGATGTCGAGAAGCACATCAGATCCTGCACTGCTTGTGCCATTGCCAAACCGACCATCAAGAAGCAAGGCCTATATACTCCTCTACCTACCCCTAATCGACCTTGGGAATCCATCTCCATGGATTACATGTCGGGCCTGCCTTCTACTAAGCAGGGAAATGACTGTGTTTTTGTGGTCGTCAACAGATTCTCGAAGATGGCCATTATGGCGGCCTGCAAGAAGAATATCACAGCAGAAGCCATTGCTAAACTCTTCTTTGAACGAGTGTGGGTGCACTTTGGGATCCCACAGTCTATCATATCAGATCGGGATAGTAGGTTCCTCAGCACATTTTGGTCCAACCTCTGGTCAATGTTGGACACCAAGCTCACCAAGTCCACAGCTTTCCATCCCCAAACAGATGGCCAGACAGAGGTCGTCAACAGAATGATTGTACACATTATGTGCATGTACAATTCAAAGCATCCACGCACATGGGACGAGAGCCTCCCCTATGTACAACATAGTTATAATCGGGCTCTCCATAGTTCAATCGGCCATAGCCCCTTTCAGGTGGGCTTGGGATTCCAGCCACTATGTCCCATCGACGTAGCCATGCCATTTGCAGCTGCTCAGGCCAATTCAGCTCATGTCCAGTCTGAAGTTGACAAAGCAAGTAGCTTCATCGAGCGCATTCAACACATCCGCCAACAGGTTCATGATATATTGGATAGAGCCAATGCCAAGTACAAGCAATGCCATGATCAACACCGGGTGCCACACAACTTCCAGGTGGGTGACAAAGTATGGCTACATTTGTAGAAGGAGCGCCTCACTGGACCCCACCGCAAGCTTCGCCCGCTCCAATACGGGCCGTACACCATCACCAAGGCTGTAGGGAACAATGCCTTCGAGCTCAGTATTCCACCATTCCTTGGTCTGCACCCAGTCTTCAATGTGGATCGCCTTCGTCCTTACTTCCCACCTCTATTGGACACCTCGGACATTGCAGAACAACTCACACCAACTGAGTTAAATCCAGACTGCATGGAATAGGCCACCACAGATTGCATCATGGACATGCAAATCAAGAACACTCGCCAGCAGAAGATCCAACTATATCGGTTTGTCAAAGCTGGCCAACTCCTGCACCAAGGAAAGTGGTTCACCAGGGACCAAGTTCAGCAGAAATTTCCTCATCTCATGGAGGAACTTAACGCAATGGGGACCATTGCTTCCTAAGGGGGAGGAATGATCCAGGTGGATATTGGTGGTCACCTGCCTATTCCACTTGGGGCTCCACCATTGTCCATTTCAGTTTTTCAGTTTCGGCACAGTTTACTATTTTTAGCAGTTTTTCGGGTCCTAAACTTCCGGAGCCGTTTTGAGGCCCTAAACGACGTTTTTTGGGAAAACGGAGAGCAACATGGGGTCCATGGATCGATGTTGTTCATTCAGTACGTAGTCTCGAAGATAGATCTTTCTAATGGCGGTATGGTACACGTCAAACGATCGTATGCCAAAGTTACGCCCACAGGAAGTTGGCTGCCAATTTTTAAGCAGGGCTACAGTTTTAATTGCTTCATCTCTAGGAGTTAGGGTTTCGGCTGTTTAGGATTTCCCATTGTTTCTAAATGATAAATAGGCCCTCGAGCCTCATTGTAAATGAGTTCGAGCACAGCAACGCCACATCTCTTCTGGGAGATAGTGCCGGCGCCTAGCTGATTTTATTTCCATTATGTACGTAAGCAAATTTTAGTTCTTTGATATTAAGAAATGAGGGATTGTTATTTCCACATTTTGCATCTACGTATTTATGTTTATATGTTTATTCTATTGCGTTCTTGCATAAATGCAGATCGATTGTGTAGGAAATCATTCCAACCCCGAAGCTCCTCGAGGTCTCACGAATAGGATCATGACCAACCAATCGAGCCACGAGGTGACCAACCTCACCAACATGCGCAAGTAACCAAAACTATGTCGGTGTCATCATAAATACACATATAAACATAAATACTCAAATAAATGTAGAAAACATGAAGACATATAACGGCCCCTAAGTGTATCCGAGGAGGAAAGGGACGCGAGGTACGGAATCCCCGAGCATCCTTGTATAAGGGAACGCAAAAAAATCTAAGGGATGGCCTTAAACGACCTGCGTGGTGATTACAATGCGCCACCCTACCCCCACCTCCTTGAGGCATCACATGAGCTCAAATCCTCATATGGGCTCGTGACTAGCAGAACGCGCCACCAACGATCTCGGCAACACCACTCGCTCGTACATAATGTTGCATAAAATGCGGGCATATGCGAACAAATTCGATCCATCCCAGATCTTGTAAGCTATGCCAACATCATCGCCATGAGAAATGGGCAAAGTTGAAAAAGTGTCTAACCCTTGGGCGGTGTAAGACACCAACCTATGAACCGATGCTCGATATGGAAAGGCAGAGACGACCCTATGACCGCACAATGGCGCGAAAAGCACAACTGCTCGCTTGGTTGTCAACGAGGCAATAGCTATGAACCCTCGCGTGAGGGCGCCCCGCCATGATACAACCATAACCACTCAAAATCCACCCTCCTGAAGAAGTGAATCTTGCGGGCGCCTCACCTTGAGGTAGCAACCGGTCACAAAGTAGATATCCGTCTCATGACGGATAACGAGTTACACCATGTAGCACAAACACCTTGCGCCACAGTTTCCAATGTTGGATTAGGTAGCGCGAGGGGGGTCGGTCCTATAATCGAAGGTCATTCTCCAAAAATTTTAGGAGACCCCATCGTGCCAGGCGGGTACGCACGACCATCGGTGGCCAATTGGTGCGAGCTCGGGCTAATCCGGCTCCCTCCACAGCATCACATCGGCAAACGAGAACACATCAACAACATAATAACATCAAAAAACAAGAAAAATTTCCAAAAAAGTGCCCTCGACCCTTCGTGCGCCTATCCCTCGGGACAAGTGCGAGGAAGGCATGCGTATCTCTCACGAGCATGCGGAAGAGTGTGCCCAATGTTTGGGAAAAGCGCGCAAAAGGCACGCGAAAACCCTATTTTGCACGCAAAGACGTTGCCTTATCACGATGCGTGCAATCTAGGGTGGCGGCTCAAAAAATCCGCCTGAGCAGGTTTTGTACGGACCTCGACACCCTCGAGACTAAAAAATTAAAATTCGGATGTCATGAGTTTACACCGCCGTAAAATCACTAATCACGGTGCTTAGGGTGACGCGACGGCGAGAACTACTCACTTCGAAGCCTCGACCTCTCAATACTCAACGGACACAAATGAATTCAATTAGGGCCATGTTCGTATATATCACCCTTTTCGAAACTTTGGAGGGTCATTGCGAGAGCCTAAAGCCCAATTATCGGACGAAAGCGACACTATGATTAGCACTCCATAATGCCCAAAGGTAATTATACACATTTGCCAAAGAAAAAAAAAAAAAATTCGATCTTGCAGCCCGGGTATGCCCTCTCTCATATTCTTTTTAAAGCACATTTCTTTCAATAATATTTGGATAAAGAAGATGCTTCATTTGGGGTAGTTGTTTTTGTAGGTAGTACGCAAACCATCACTTTGAAAATTCCGGATACGGTATCATTCTACCCACGGCATGATAGAGTCCTAGAAAAAATCTACATGTCACGACATCATTCATGCATCTTAAATCATCCATAGCTTCCACACATCGACCATTTTTATCATCACCACACCTTGCACATGATAAACATCCTCGTTGGTCGGTAGAGCCTCCCCCCCCCCCCCCCATGGCGCTCGTCACCACGGTAGACCATATATCATGATAGTGACGCCATGGCCATACCACCTTGGTGCGAGAAGTACCTCATGCCCATTAGGTTTTTTTCTTCCAGAGTCAGACCATATGAAATAAAACCCCTTTCCTAGATGACAGTTGTCTGGCCAGTCAAAAGCGCACTACCACGTCATTTGGCCTGGCTCCATCGGAATAACCCATCTGCTATACCTTTTCATCGCCATCGACCTCACACATGAGACCAGCAATGGGTTCCCCAACCTCGGTAAAAACACCTTCCTCACATCATCGGTGAGTGAACTATTTCCTGTTTTGGGGCACCGGTCTGCGTGTTTTGTACAAACCAAACCCAATTATTTTATTCTTTTGGTAAGTGTACAAAAGGCCGCAAATGGTGCCCTTTATGTCCCCCACTCACTCATTCATTTTTTATCATAGCGACTCTTATCACAAAATCGGTTTGATGGTGTAAATCAGTCAATCTCATGTAACTATTTCAAACCAATATTTTTTTTGATTGAGGCTTAGCCTCCTCAACTTCGAAGGGCTCTCTCAAGGATTAATGATTTTTTGATAGAAATATAGATGGCTAACTCTGTATTGGGGTAATAAGAAGATAAATGATAGATATTGGTTTTAAATCACATTATAAAGTGCACATTGGGCTTGTAGGTCAAAAATATTTTAAAATTAAAACCAAAAAATCTACTTAGCATGGAAGTCAGAGCATGTCGAGTTCTGGTCGAGAGATATACATGTGAAAATGTAAAACACACGGTCGGTTTGTACATGAAGAGAGTCGAGCATCAATGATGAATTATGAGTAACATAAGCAAACACCATTGCAATAGGGTAGTAAAAATGTAATTATAACAAGAACACACTAGAACTCTTTATGAATCTCAAGTTGGCTAAGTAGAAAACTTTTATTAAGCTAAAAACTAGCCACTTACAATAAACACGATCTTTTTCTAAAAATATCCAACCACTCACTAATTCGAATTCCTGGTATTAAATAGACACCTTTACAACATGAGATGAACTCATCTTATAACTGCCAGATGCTTCAGATTCCTAACTCTTGACACCTTGCATAACCATATTACATGGGATTTATTAAAAAAACTAATCTACTAAACGGTCCTAATACAAATAGGATTCAAACTCTTAATCACCTATCTATAACCACCTTATCTTAATTAAGTTACATCCTTTGCCAAGTGTACTAACATAGTCGAATCCAGAGGATAGACTTGAACTCTTCATGACCATGATGCGACCTCCATCAAAATGAATAATCTCCTATTTTCTAGGCATACGGTTCCTTGCACTTCTTGAAACATTTTGACCCCTTTGTGAACTCATTATTTCAAGTTCCTTTGTTGTTGGAAACTGAAATAACACTTGCAAGAATCACTCCTAAGCTCCAAGTGTCCTAAAACCTTTATTCGTATTCAAATGAGTTGAAATGAGCTGCGCTACGAAAACAGCACGAGTTTCATAGCGCCTTTTAAATGACGCTACTTTTTAACCCTTGTTTCTTCAAAATTTTGATTTCTTTCCTGGGGATTTTCTTCATTATCATTTAACACAATGGCTCTAGAAATTTAAGTCATAATCCATATATTTTCCCTTCAAAAATTTATGAGAAATAGTGAAAAATGCGCTACGCGATTTCGTAGCGCTTTTCACTCTTTTTGCATTGTTTGTGCTACGAAGCTGAGTGAGCAATTTTGCCCAGTTTTTTTCAAAATGAAAACCAAAAATGTGCCAAAAATTAGAATACCATGGTTTCATCAAAACAAAAATACATATGAATTGAAAAACACATTTTTCATGAGGTTCCTTCTTAATTTTTTTGTGATTGCTTTGTGTATGATTGTCATTACGCACCTTTGTTTTTAGCTCATCCTGGTCAGTTTCAACTGTTGATCCAAGTCCTCCACTTGATCTCTAAGTATTCTATTGGCTCTCAAGTGAGTATTGATTACTCGACAAATTTAGCTTCCTTGATGGCTAGAACTATCCATGTGAAAAAGCGTGCCTTGCTTGGAATTTCAGGACCTAGAACCGGTCGACCTTCCCACATCTTGCCTTCATTCTTTTGAACTACTGTTTCTCAATACTGTGATTGCAGCCCTCTTTCTCATCATAGCAATCTCTTGATTTTCTAACCTCAATTTCTCCTCAAGATGTTGACACTATGTCATTTATTCTTTTCCTTGATTATTCTTGGTACATGTGGTTGGTGATGAGAGATCAACCACTTCTTCGAGGAGTTGCATTTGTTTCAATAGTTCCTTGGACCTCTTTGGTACGCCTTCCTTGAGCTTCTTAGCATGCCCTGAATTAAAGGTTTCCTTTCTTGAGAGATAAACGCTACATTTTCACCCTCAAATTCAAGTTTCTTTAACGACTTAAACTTTTTATGTTTGTGTTCATCTACTCCAATGAAATCGACTTGCACGATAGGTGCCTCCTGCATATCAATTGCATGAGATGTCATCTAAATTTCCCTTTATCCTTTGGATTGTCTGCGCAAACATGTGACTTTTTCCCTTGGAAAGTACCACTTTGCTTGGCTTCTTGTCATTCTCTTGATTTCCTACTTACGCAACTTGTTTTTATTTTTCTCTTTGACACTTTTTGACCTACGCTGCCCGGGTGATGGAGTTGGTGAAAAAATCACTTGTGTCTTCTCCCATCATTTTCTCAACTTGTTTCCTTGGTTTCAACACCACAAACCTCTTTATTTTGCAACCACGAAGTGATTAGACTCTGCGGTAGTGAAGGTTCCTTTAGTTTTAGGGTTTCTAGGCGGGGTTAGAGTTTCTAGTTCAAAACCGAGTCATAAACGAAAAGGGGAAGACCAATCTTTGCTTATTTTTAAGAGACTCATTAAAAACCAATAACTTTATCAAACCATGGTGAAACAAATATTTTCACAACCATCGGTTGGCTTGTGCTTTATCGGCCATTTTGGCAAGGCTCCTATGAAAATAAAAAGGAAAATCTAGTGATATCATACCTTGAAATGCGGAAAGCGACTTGAAATGATAAGTATAAATTTTATGGTATGTTTGCCTTCATGTAAAGTATCTTTGAATGTTGAACAACAAATTTGCGTAGGTGTCTTTGATACAACTTCTGGGTATTGCATTATTTAGGTCCATATCTACATACTCAAGTTTCATGAATTCCTTGCATGGTTCCATGTCAAATTTAAAACCTTTAAACCAAGTTTCTTGCCCCCTTGGTATTTCTATCATAGAAGCAATAATCTCATGTGTAATTGGCACATTTAACATCCCAACTTTGGTAGTTGTTCCATTGAAGTGCGAGGAAAATTATTTAGACACTGCGTATGGCAACCTTGCATTTTCACAAAGGCGGAGACAACACCTTTGCTAAAATCCTCCATCATTGTTTGATCTTCAATTATAGCCTTCATATTTTCGAGCTCATATCTTAAGAAATGTCCCCCTCTGGAATTTCTTTTCTCTTCTTCATGCTTCTTAGAAAAACTGTCGGCTTCTCTTGAATGCGTAAAACAACCTCGCTTGATTAGGATATGGATAGCCTTTGGCAACAGAACAACCACGGACTTAGCTTGAGCGCCGAGCTCGGTCTTGTATGAGCGAATGAAAACGAGAATGACAAATTAAGCAAGATTTTGAATTTGAAATGTCATCTCATAGGCGAATGATGCCTCATTCATGCCCTATCATGACGATGATGACTATGAGAGAGTAAGTACATTAGATACGATCACTAGCGACTCACCATACTACTATCTTATCATTCCTAACGAATTACGACAAATTTCGGCTCAATTGAAAAGGCAGGTTACGAAATCGCGCTTTCGTAGCACCCACGATGTATTTTTTCCCGATTTGTCTTTGTAAGTATTAGCGCTTTCGTAGCGCAAATCCTACTTTTGAACTAGCTATGCTACAAAGCAGAGGATTCTTGGCTAATTACAAAAATTTAACTTGAAACCTTATGGAATGACTCCTAAATGGAAAATGTGAAGTATTTGATCATGGAATGGACCTTTAAAAGACTTTGTTGAATTCAATGATGACCTTAAAACTTATAAAAAATCTAACCTACGTTTAACCAAATCCTAAAATGACTTTCAAACCCATTTTGAGACCATGATAAAAAACGGAAGTTGACACAATGATGTTTGAATTTTAAGTGATAACGATACCGATCCTGATGCCCTTGGTCGGAGTATACCACCCTCACGCAAAATCACTATGACGACTACATAACTAGTATACACCCACCACCAGATTTCCTACGGAAAGCTCCGGGGATTCCCCATCGAGAAATAATTATGACTACGCGAAGCTACTTTTTATACTCCAGCCTTGGGTCATTGAATCCCCATCCTTGATTTTCGTCCACCCCTCTCCATCATGCCTATGTTAAACCCATCACATCTAGAGATCCCTAATTCATCGTGACCCCCTCATTCGGTTGAGAGCTTCCTTTTTATTAAACTTCCCAACACATATTTTCCAATAAGGAAGTGGTGCCTTGAATTTCCTTTCCATAAAGGTCATCCTCGAGTGGCAACTGTGGGAGACATCATTGTACAGATGTCATGATATACGACATTCGAGCGCAACACAAGCTTTCATGTCAAGACGGTATTGTACCTTACAACCATGACACTTTGATCAAATTTATCGAGGAGCACATTGCCTTTATAATTGTCTCTTTCAACAATGCTTACACACGAAGGTACAACGGCACCTATGCGTACAATGTGCATTTACATTCCATACCAAGTTTACACATATGAGCACCACGTTCCACCTATTTTCAAATAAAAAACACCCTTGAGGTGTGAAAATCATACTTCATCCAACAACATATCACTACCATATTAGTGACATGAACATAATATTTATCTATCAAATAGATTTGTTTAACTAGCCAAAGAATTATGAGCATGAGACATGCTCGCCTCATAGAAAATTTGTACATATTATATTATACCATTGCTTGCGAGGGGATCCCACGAGGACATGGTCGCTCTTCTTCCGGTGCGAGTGTGTCTCCAATTCTAAGCTACACACATGTCTCTCTCTCTCTACACACGGTATACGAAGAAAAGAAACTATAATGTATTTCGACTATACAATTCTTCCTAGACCTCACATTAGGGAAAGCTGTTATTACTAGAAAATTGTACAAAAGGTGACATTATTTAATGTCGAGCGAGAAGGATTTATAGAGGTGAGAGACATCGAGGAATATGAAAGTATTTAAAAATATCTAAGGTACGAAAGGAAAATCAAATTGCGTACAAGAAGGACTAGTCAAAGTACCTTTGTGCGCAAAAGTTTTCGATAAACACACCTTTGCGTGCCTTTTTCTCCAAAAAGCGCACAATCCACAGGAGTGGCGGAAGTCACTTTCCGGGACAAAACACACTCCGGGACATTGATTCCACACTTGAGGGGGCCTAAGGACAACCACCAAGCTTGTGGGACATCGAGGGAGCACACGATGGAATCACCCCTCCTCTCTTGAGTCACTATCCACAATGTACCAAGAGGAAGGGAAGGAAGATAAAATTCTCCTATAAAAGGCTACCAAGAGATGAACGACATGAGAGCACATTGTTATGCTGGCCAGAATTGCCCCAAGAAATACCGAGTGTGTCCCGGAGCGAGAGATAGAGGACTTGGTTGTTGGCCATCACCAAACAACTCCAGGTCCACCATAGTAGAGAAGGAATACTTTGCGCCAAGGCGGCTCGGAAGTAAATACATCCTTGCATTAGGACTTAGAACCCCTAGTTCTAAGGGCCCCTTGGCAAGTGTGTTAAATTTTCATCCTCATTTCCTACCATCACTCAATAAGAGGGGACGTAAGCGCCATAGTTTGGATTATTGAAGTTGTTTGACTCTATTTAAGGCTTTTGTGTTATTTTTAGTTTTAGTTTAATTTTTATGTTTGAATATGCATGTTATTTCTCTATCTAGTATGTTTATGTTTGAGCATGTTCCACTAACTTTCTTGACTCCATATTTTTTTCACCTTTGACCAATAAATTAAGAGGGAATACC
The DNA here is from genome assembly GCA_034641835.2 of Pinus albicaulis. Lineage (NCBI taxonomy): Eukaryota > Viridiplantae > Streptophyta > Pinopsida > Pinales > Pinaceae > Pinus > Pinus albicaulis. Next base: position 1,039,276,215 of record CM076581.1, read on the forward strand.
ACACCCCTTAAGTTGGTGTGATTTCGTACATACGTGCACCAAACACTAACAGTGTGCTACCAATACATCAAAGAAGGAAATTTCCATTTTCCAATTTACAACCTAAATCAACCCTTCAGGATGCTCACTGTCAAAACTTGTGATTCTCTTATATCCAAGTTATTATTCCTATATGCATATAAGTTCCAAAAAACATACAAAATCTCACATCGACATACTAACATACTAGATATAAGTGAAGGAATTCCATACCTGAGCCTTGATCCCCCTTGAAGGTGCTTTGTTACATTTAAAATAGGCATTTTTTAGCAACAATACTAATTTCATTGTTGGAGGAAAAGTTTAAGGAATGCATATCCGTGAAGACTCGAGGGCCTTCGATTTGCTAAGTGGAATTTAAGAGAGATCATCCATTCTTGTCGAATTATGGTGCAATGTTTGACCAACAATTCCATTGTCATGGTCATGCTCGGAAACTAATTTATTATGCCACAATTGCAATGTAACAATCTTCTTGAAGTTGATCATTTCTACACGTAATGTGTTTGAATTGTGCACTAGTGGGTATAAGCATTGTGTAGGTTACTCTACACCACCACTAATTGTGAGAAAAATTGTCTTTCTTACCTCGATAAGGGAGAATCCTCTCAAAATGAAACTTCATGAAGCTTTGATCTCAAGTTTTCAAAGATACCAAATTCATATCCTAAGAGTTATAATTCCAAATTGGATTAGGTTGAAATTCTCATATCCTAACTTGTAGAGCGGATAAAGGAGAATTATTGTAATATCTTCGAACCATCCCCCCCTTTGATTAAATTCAGCAAAGCATAATAATAAAAAAACAAAGCTATCAAACCCGAAAATGAACTTCCCAATTCAAAGTTATCAAGTGAGATTGATGAAAAATCCGGAAAGTGAGAAAATATCACAACATCTATCAATCAAGTCAAAACCAGGTGCGAGAGGATATTTTCTCCCTAAAATTTAATAAAATTAATGAATACAATTCAATTGAAAATACTTTCATTAACCCTCTCCCATTGGTAGCACACACTAGAGCATATCAAGTAGACCGCATAGTTTTCCACCTCGAAAGTGACAATTTCCCCCAACCATTCAACCTCAAGGTGAGGAATACCCTATATTTCAACAAAGTTTATATTTATAGTCCTTTAGCAAAGAGAATGTTTGAAGATGCTTCTTTCCAAGCATGGAAAAGAGAATAAAATAATAGAGCTCCAAATTGGAAGAAAGGTAGAAGTAATTCTCACCAAACCTTCATGGAATATCCTTTCCATTTCCTTGAAGTCCTCTACAAAAAATCCAATTGGAGATAACCTAGGTGACTTTCCTATTCCTATATCTATTTTTCCTCTTTCACCCCAGATCCTATCATTGCATCGTCCCTTAAAATTATAATCCCTAAAATATCAGTTAGGTATGAAAAAATAATCCATGTACTTCTTGTAGGCTTTGATACCATGTGACCCTCCATCTGCACGGGGGATATGATATTTACGCGTGATGAATTCCATCATAATTAGGAGTGTAGAAATAAATATCCCTCATAACCACGGAGAGAACCATAACCTTTTTGTGACTAGATGTATGTGGCCAAGTGATAGTGGTCATATTTGAATGCCTCCCACTAATAACTACCATTAACTTTGCATGATGATGAGTCTATTAGGGTGTCACTTGGCTCCTCCAACCTTTTTTCATTTAAGCTATAACACTATTGTCCATATTCATGGAAGAGGAAAAAATGAGTATTTATCCATTATTTTTAGTTCTCCAAGGGCTAATGAAATCCCACATTAGCCAAAGATTAGCGATTTATTACGGTGTCTTAGAACATAGTGCAATTCATATTTTTCAAACTTTTGTAGAAGTACCATTTTTTTTAACAAGGGATTTGATACAAATATTTTGGAAGATTTTTTCTCTTTTTGAATAATATAAGCTTGGATGACTTCGGATAATTAAGGGTTTCTACTGACTTAATCAAAATTTCTATGATTATCCTAGAATCTCTGATGATTGAGATACTTGATATCTTTTATATTTTAGCGATTTTGAAGTCATGAAATGGATCTGCTGACTTGGTTGTTAGATCCATTTCCTAGGCCCCATGAAAATGATAAGTCTACTAATTCATTGAGAAAATAATATCCCCCTCCTCACCACCCTTATATTATTTTTAGATGCATTATCAAAGCCCAAAATGTGACAATAATTTGTAGATAACCATTGCTTAAATTCAATTTTTGATCATCTAAGTTGCTAAAAAAAAATTTAAGAACATATCTTCTTCACGGTAGAAAACGAGGAATGTGGAATGTAAGGTTTTCCTTACCCATCAATAATATCGAGAAGTAGAGGTCACATTAATCACTAATACTCAATTTGTTTTTTTATAACATTACTAAATAAGTTATCATGTAACCATGTTCCTTCATCTATTTCAATATAAGAATATCAAATAAGAGAAGTAAGGGATAACTCTCCCTTAAAAAACCAATTCCAAAACACATTTCCTCTCAAGTTTAAAGATGATAGCATGTACTCTTCTCATACTTCTAGATGAGCTCTAAATAAGGCTGAAATAAATTCCACCATAATTCCATGTGTGAACATTAAGCTAAGTCAACTATTTGATTTCCTATATTTGGCTAAATAAGCTCCACTTATTGACCCTTGATATCATAACCAAAAGTATAATGCTTCTATTATAAATATCACATATAAGTGTATGGGTATTAACCTACCTATAGCAAGGTGGTGAGGGAAGAATATGCTTTTATTATCATTAAATCTAATAAATATGATATGTTTATGAAATGGAATCACAAAATATATTGACCTAACAACATTTCCAAATTCATCGATTAAAATTCACAATCCCAATTATTAAGCCATTGCTTCAATCATGAAAATTACATAATGAATGTTGTAGCAAGAGAAACTATTGTTACCAATTCATAAGAATATTATTATTCAAAAAGTGCCTAGTAAAACAATGGACACCGCATAAATTGGGCACAAGTAGTTGTTTTCTACGGACATTGAAGCATAATAATGCACCCATGCATACATGCGACTCAAGCGAAACTTATTATGATCATTTGCACAACATCATAGAATTAGTCAACATAAATTGTTTCCAACAACAAGCCCTTTTTTTATGAAAGCTTTAGATAATACGGAAAAAAAAATTGTCTTATTCTCTATTCACACTTCAGCAAATTATTAAATTCATTTTCTATTCATACTAAAACTTGCAAGCAGAAGCTACACCATTAAATAGTCTATTTATAATTTATAGTACATAAAAATGAGCGGTAACTAAGACTTTTACACTAACAATTTATATGCAAAGCTACAACCATTCATGACTTTTGACAAACATTTTGCAAACATGCAATCTTCGGTGATTGAACCTGTATTAAACACTTTGCAAGCATGCAATCAAAATCCATTGAGGCATTTTTCTAGCGCTTGGCGAAAATGAATTTGAATTGATATTCAACATATTTATCTCAAAAAATTCAGAAATTGAAACTTTAAATGTTGGCATCTTAAAATAGGGACTAAATAATCTTATTCTTTCATCAAAAATCAAAAACAAGCACACATAACTTCTTAAACAATATGCAATCACGGTTATGATACGGGTTTTGAAAAGTATTTTTTGGGAATCAAATAAGGGGGTTATAGGTTTGTTGGGAACGGATGCCCCTTGTTGGGCTGGAATCACATAACAAACAACGAAGAATATGGGTTCTTAAAACAAAAAATTATATCCTTAATGTTTCATTTACGACTTTTGTACGGAAACACATGGAATGAAAACTTTCAGCTGTGACTCTACTTGAGAAAAAACAACCGGAGTTATGCTACTAAGATATGATCGTTGAATTCACATTTTCTAAATCAACAGGTTATTGAAAAATTGTACAACCTTACAAACTAATTCATTTGACATGATTTGACAAGCTTATTGCCACCACTACTACATTTGACAAACACATGGCGACCACGAATGCCACAACCATTAAGGCTTTTTGTCAAAATTATGATGGTACTATTACAAAAAATTGAATAACAAAACATTGAATTATTGATAAGAATATGAAACATAAGCCATAATTGGAAATTTACTTCAAACTTACCACAAACTTACCTCCAAACGTTTGATCTTAAAAACCATATTTTAGTTGCCATTATTTTTGCATTTATTTTAAGGGTTGATTATGTAATTCCTCGAGATATATTTTGGGTACATATCATTTTATTACTTATGGTTTTTAACTTAGTTAATAAATATTCATGCATAAATAAATTTATATCTCATTAACGGATTTTGTCAAACATTTTGAAAAATATCAGAAACCCTTTTAAAACATGCATATAATTACTTGAAACAAAACCATAAATGCGTGAAACACTTGCAAAGTCCTTTGGAATTTATTTGTGCAATTACCTTCAACAATATTTGACACTGTAAATGCTACAACATAAGTTAGTACCATAAACTACACCAATAATAATTCCAATATTGAGATCTAAACATCCATACATATAGATTGATCTAGTCTTCATTTTTAACTAATCAATAATATTCTAGATAACATAGCTTAAACCAAAATTGAATGCTTCCTGACAATTTCAATTTTTAATTTTTATTTTATGCTAAAGCTATACTATAATTTTAGGACAATGTAGGGTATACTTGAAGAGATATTTAGCTCCAATCATTGAGAATATGATTCACAGTCCATCGCCAACTCATTTGAACCATCCGTTTTACCCAACCATATATAGGGAGAAATCTTTACTGTGGAACCCCCGTATAAGAGCTCACAAACGATCACAAAATATAGCGGTAGAGAGATATCTAAGGCAAGGATGAGGAAGATAATTTTCATGCTTCCTCCCAATACCACTCATAGTCGGCTCCATGTAGAGCTACTTAGTAATTTAGTTTAGGAATTTCAAATTCATTTCGAAATAAATTGGCTACTCTCCAAGTCTCTTCCTCTCATAATCTTTTCAAATCTCTCCAAAAACATCGGTATCACAATGCACCTCCCAGTGAGAATACATGAGACACATATATAGAAGGAGCAACAAAGTTATTATCATAAAATAGGATTAGTATGCATGCTTTGTATTCCATTTAGAGGAGTGTAAATAGCGCCATTAAGGAGGTGTGCATGCCTTAGTTAAGGGGGAGAGTGTAATATATGCATTAAAAAGAGAGTATAAGAGGAATATTTTATGACATGTCTTTGATAGTGCAAAGAGTGTAATGTATTATTAAAAGAGAGAGTTACATAGAGCCATGAAAATCATCAAGGAGAGAGGTGTCAAGTGATTGACGAGATATAATTCACTTTTTAATAATAATATAATAGTCTCATAAAAGATAACAATAATATTAATAATATTAATAATATTGGGGATTAAGTCGACATTGAACTATTAAGATTGATAAATGATAAGTTAAGTGTTTTTCCTTCAAGTATACTTGATTACCCATTGAATGGAGGTGATTTACTATTTTTGGAAAGTCATACTTGAGATGCTAGATATGAATTTCTATTTTTAGAAAGTCACCCCAAAAGTGTTAGGAATGAAGATTTTTATTAAGGAAATTCATCCTCAAGTTGCCCATGAGTGGTATTTTCTTCGGAGAATAGGGATTCCACCCCTATTGCATGCATCTTCGTGCCTTAGTAGATTGAGGAATGCGCCTTGATCTACTCTAAGATCCAAGATTCCACACCTTGATATTTTTAAATATTTAGGACTCTATGCCCTAAACATTTCATTATAGATCCAAGATTCCATGTCTTTATATTTCATGGATTTAGGACTTTGCGCCCTTATGCTTTTATTATATATCCAAGACTCCACGTCTTTATATTTCATGGATTTAGGACTCCATGCCTAATTTCCATGTCTTCTCATGTTTATTCTTCTTTGAAACTCCATGCTTCACCTTAAGGTACTGATTGTGAGCCCATACCCATTTGATGGTTCATTGGTAAGGTCTTCTTCCAAGACACCACATCACAATCTCATATATCAAGGAATCAAATGAATTTCATAATTAACTTATTCACATTTTACCAAAGATTGTGCATGACTTCCACGGTCATTTGGTTTTGTAAATGACTTAGTAGTCATTTATAACTTTCGAGCATCCTTGTTGGCAATGACCAATTCCCTGGCATCATGATTAGCGAGATTAACCACATGTAATCATACAAATCATGTATCATCCATAAATAATAATTAACCATATGTTCCACATAACCATGATCATCCATGGATCTATATGTCCCAATCTTTCAGATCACCATCCATAGCATACACATGTCGAAACTAGGATACCAAAAGGAAAACATATCTGTTATGTTCTTAACCAAAATCAGCTCTTATACACAAAACCATCGATATTATCATAAGCACACAACAAGTAGGTGACCCAAACCCGAATTACGCGCATATAAGCATGTACATAAGTACGTCATGCATAATATTATATCATTATATGAATTCACCTCTTTAAGTTTCATCAAATTTATCTCACCAAGAAGGGACACTACATACTCCCCCTCTTGGAGTTAACTTGGCCAAATTTTCCTACAATCATAAGATACTTAGTTCTTTTCAATTCTCCTATCGATAGGTTATTAAACTTATGTATATGTATTTGATATATTTTTCTTCATGCCTATCCATAGTTTAATGTTTTCTAAATTGGAAAAAACTCCATGAAAACTGAAACATACCATTCTTAATCAAGTAAAAACATATCCATGCTATATTAGGCATGTTTTGATATAAAATACCATTTCTATATCAAAACCGTGTATTATAGTGCGATATCAAAATACTATTTTTTGTAATTTATATGCCATCTACTTATGCTATCTATAATAATTTTATATTCTACATGTTTTTTTCCTCATAGTACGTTGTATGAATCCTACATGTGTCATATTTTTGGTTCTGTAGTATTTTGATCTTGCAGACTATAAATAGATCACACATTGGTTGTATAAGCAACAATGATGGTCCATCCCATATCACGGTAAATTTGCATACAATAAGCATAAAATCATCCATACAATTGTGAGTGAGTGCAACAAAGGATGATGTGATATATAGAACCCTCTTACATCCCACTTGATTTATGTCTTCTCAATCCAAGTTTCCCATTTCATTCCATAAGACATCCTTGCAATAAAAATATTTAGGAACTACCTTTAGTTTTTACTAAACGTTTACTCTTTAGGAAAATCCACAATTTGAGGTTCAAGGCACCATTTTTTTTTAATAATAAAGCGGCAATCTAAGGTTTAATACGATCCTCATTGACCCACTTATGTATTATATACCGTTCCTTTAGTTTTCCATAATCTTAATTATTATTCACTTCTCTAACTTGTGTTGTGTAGCAGCTCAAGAGAAGAAAAGAGATGTAAACGCCTTGAAATGAGCCACTTCGAGGGGGCAACCTCAATACATTACATAAATGAACAATTCTTGGATGATACAATTCACAAAACCTCCTTTCTATATATAGGAGTCAACAGGGCCATAATGTAATCCTAGTGAGCCACAATGTAATCTAGAGTGACCTAACAATAATAATTTAAGGGCACAATAATAACAAAATGGGGAGTTACAAAGGGTACAATAATAACAATAGAAGTTTACCTAACGATAATAAGGGGCTATACTAGTGATATAGGGACCTAACATGCCTCTCCTTCAAAAAAGTGTTGTCCTCAACACTTGAGTAACTTCCGGAGTGTCGCCATTAAATTCTCATCCTCCCATGTAGAATCTTCGGTGGGTAAGTTCTTCCACTTGATGAGATACTGCGAAATTGATCGATTCCGTAGTTGTGAGTTCTTTTTTCCATAATTTGCTTCAGGTTCCAATATGATTCCTTCCCCATCGAGTTTTGGCAATGTTTGTTTGGTGGAAGATATTCTGCTATAACCTTCTTTAAGCATGAAACATGGAAAAGCGGATGTACTCGCGAAGAAAGCGAGGGAAGCTCAATTTGTATGCCATAGTACCAATCTTTTGCAACACCTTGTAAGGACCATAGCACTTTGGCGATAATTTATTATCCTTCTTTGCTTGCTTGAGGGACATTTGTTTGTATGGTTATGGCCGTAAAAATACCCAATCTCCTACATCAAAACTTCTCTCGCTACGATGTTGATGCGCACCATTTGTTTCATTCGATTTTGTGCCAAATTCGAGTTTATCCTTTAAGAGTTGGAGAACTTCTTGCTGATGCTCGATGTGATCTTCCAACGTGAACCTTCAAATTTTCCCTTAAAGATGATGTGATGGATGGTGGATGATATCCATAAAGTGCCATAAATGGGGTCATTTTTGCGCTGCGGTATGGAAAGGAAGTGTTATACCACCATTCGGCCAAGAAATGTGTATTATTGTGTTTGTTTATCGGATACAAAACAACGAAGATATCCTTCTAAACATTTATTTACTATCTCGGTTTGACCATATTGATTGAGGATGATAAGATGGTATGAGCTAATTGAGTACCCAAACAAGAAAATAACTTTCTAGTCAAAAATTTCCGGTAAAATGGGATCATCGCTCACAATGTATGAGCTTCCATGTAGCTTTTGAATTAAACTCCATAAATGTAGTAGCAAGCTGTACTTGCTTTAAATGGATGAGATAATGCACAAAAGTGTGCATACTTGGTAAGCCTATCAACTACCACCATGATGACACTCTTTCCTTAGGACTTGAGTAAACGTGATAAAATCCATTGAAATCTCACTCCCAACGTTGACTTGGAATGGATAAAGGTTGTAGAAGTCACGGGGTCTTAATTGTTTCCACTTTATTCTGGCACGGCAAACCAAACATTAGCCACAAACTTTCGAATATCGATTTAAGGCCATCCCAAAATTCTTTCTTCACCCTATGGTAAGTTTTAAAAATCACAGGTGTCCTCCTAAAGGAGAAGTGTGCAATTCCGGGAAGAATCTTTTGTTTTATTTGGGAATTCTTACAAAATATAGCGATCTTTGTACCAAGAATCATTTTCCAACTAAATGTATGGATACTGAGATCTTCTTGCAACTTTTGAATGAGTATCCATACATCTTTGTCCTTCTTCCATTCATCTGATTCGATTATCCAGTACGGATTTGGATAATAGAAATGGCACAAAGCAATGCTTCCACCTCTTCATTCTTTCTTGGTGCCTTAACGACAACATTCGACTTTCCTTTTTTGTAGATTATTTCAAAGTCATAACCCAACATCTTTGTGACCCATTTTCTTCATTCTTCGGTAATCTTTGTTCCAAAAAGTGTTTAAGACTATCATGATCAGTTTTTACCTTGAAGTGTCTTCCCATTAGGTAAGTTCGCCATTTCTTTAGTGCATGTAGTATTGCTAACATTTCCTTCTCATAAATAGGTTTCTATAAATACTTTCCTTTGATTGGACGACTTTCAAAAGCAATGGGTCTTCCTTCCCCATTAAGCGCACCAATTCCATTTCTGAGGCATCACATTCCACAATAAAGGTTTTTGTGAAGTACGGTGTAGCTAAGACCGGTGCTAGGCACATTGCCTCTTTTAAGACGTTCAAAGGCCTTGAATTTGGCTTCGAAGTCCATGAAAATGCATCTTTCTTGATAATGTTATTAGAGAGTCTTTGCTATTCTTACATAATTCTTAACAAACCCAAGTAATACCACCAACTCGAAATCCTACTTGTTTGCTTTATAGTTGTGGGAACTTTCCATTCCTTAATGGCTTTAATTTGTTAGGGTCCACTTTAACACCCTCATGAGATACAATATGACCCAGGATATTCCACCTCTTGTACTCCAAAGAAACATTTGGACTTTTTTGCATATAATTGTTTGCAATAGTTTGAGCACCATCAACATGTTCAACATGATCCTTCCAAGACACGCTGTAGATTAGTATATCATCAAAAAATACTAGCACAAATTTTCTAAGGAAGGGTTTGAAAATGGAATTCATCAACCCTTGAAATGTAGAGGGGAAAGGAATCATTGGTAAGGTCAAAAGGCATGACCAAAAATTCATAATGACCCTCATGAGTTAAAATGTTTGTTTTTGGAATATCTTCGATTATTCATTCTAATTTGATGATATCTCGAACGAAGATCCAACTTGGTAAAATAAATTGCTCCATGTAATTCATCCAATAATTCATCGATCACGGGGAATGGGAAATTTGTCTTTAATGGTGAGCTTATTGAGCTCCCTATATTGGACACATTCGCCATGATCCATCCTTCTTGTGTACCAATACTACAGAGCGAGAGAAAAAAGAACTTTAGTGGGTTGAATTATACCCGCCTCTAACATTTACGCAATCATACGTTCAATTTCGCTCTTTTGGAAGTAAGGATATCTACAGGCACGATGTTTGGAGGAACGCTTCACGGAATCAAATGAATAGCATGATCATGATCACGAATAGGTGGGAGTCCTTTGGGAGTTTCAAACACCTTGGAATGATTGTCCAAGACTTGTTGGAATCTGCGGAAATAGATGATTTTGATGTTGGAACTTCTAGTGAGCATAATTGTGCAATTACGCCTGTTCTTTCTTTAGAAGATTTTTCATGACATTAGAGATTATTATCCTTCACAGCTTCGCAATACCCGTAATTCAACTTCCTTTCCTTGAAAAAAATTTCAAGAAAATTTCTTGAAAATTAAACTCGTCCCCAAAGATTGTAACCATTGTACTCCTAGTACAACATCAGCACCTCCCATAGGAATGGCGAGCATTGGACTAGTCAATACATATTCCCCCATGGTTAGCTTGATATTATGGCATTTTCCGGAAGAAATTTATAGTTCCTCCATTTTTGAAACCATCACTTGACATTGCAGTGCTTTGGGTATAGGAAACAATTTAATTCCTTGGCTACTTATAATGAATAAAATTGTAAGTTTTACGAATCAATCAACACTATTACCCTTTTCTTCTTTATGTGTCCTTTATCTTGAGAGTTTGAGGAGTGGTAATTCACCTTGGAGTGCATTACACGATATGGTCGGATTCATTTCTTCTTCTTCTGGGGGTGGTTCTACGGTGTATATCCTCTTCTTGTTCATTTTCTTCTTCTTCTTACAATCTATATAAGTAATTTCTTCCTAGAAAGCACACTTATGACCTTTAGTGTATTTGCTATCCTGGCTGTAGCAAAGTATACTCTTTTTCTTCCAATTGTTGTGGTGTCAACCTTGTAGGTTGTGGAAATCTAGGTGTAACAACACTTCCTTCTTTATAGAATTGAGTGGTAGGTTTCCTTGTCGCCATAATTTTACATTCAACTTTTCTTGCCAACACAGAATGCCTTCTCCAATGAATCGAGTTCCAAAACGCGAACTTCATGTTGGATGTTATCCTTTAAAGTGCTTAGGAAGAATAAATCTTTGTGTTCCTCTTGTAAGATCGATTTACCCTTATATTCAATTTTTTGATCCTCGATATGTTTTGCCCCACTAAACCCTTTTGCTTGAGATTTATCAATTGGGTAAAGAAGGTGTTGCTCTTTGTATCCTCATAATGTCTTATCATTTCCTCGTAAAAATTGACCAAGTGACGATTTTTACGGGAGCGAAGCCATCGATACCATACAAATGTGGCTTTGTTCATGTAAAGTTGTGATGCGTACCTTTTGTGTGTTTTGCACGTTCTGGAATCAAAATATTGCTCCATCGTAGTATCCATGTTAAGTCCTTTCCATCAAACTTCCTCATATCCATTTTTTGGAATATGGTGGTTCTTCCCGCCAACATTCGAGTTTATGAAATCACAATTAACATTTATTTTGTTCTCATCGGGGAGGTTCTTCTCCTATATTTCCGCCATTAGGAATCATTTTACGGTTTAAGCTTGTCATCGAGCCTTCCATGTATGCTTTTAGATCACTCTTCATGTTTTCCATGTTGTCTTTCATGTCATCCATCTTAGCTTCCACGCCTTTCTTCATTGTCCATCTTCACTTCTGCCTTTCTTCAAAACTTCCATTTCATTTTTTGTTGCTCTTTACTGATGTTGCATTTATCTTGTAATTTTGATAGATCATGTTGCAATTCTTCATCTTCATGAGTCATAGTAGGTATTACGAGCTTAATGGGTGTTGAATTCTTTTTAGGGGCCATTTTAGAATCCAATATTGATATCTATTCTACAAGATTCCCTTAGAATCAATTCAACTTGATTCTTCAAACAAGACTTATGCAATTGGAAAAAAAATACACACCTTTCACCAAAAAAGCTTTTAGGAGATCGATATTGAAATTGAATTATCCTACGCAATTGATATTCCCGATATCTGAAATTCAGCCACTATGGTAACCTACGAAGCTTCTTTCAGGCTACTATGGTCGACCTAATTTGAATTCTCCAAGACAAAGTTGTGTCCAATCTCCCACAATGACTAATTAAGGTAGTTCGGTAGAGCAAACTTGTACGACTTGCCACATGTCACTTTTTTGTCCTTTGTCTGCGAAATTGATAGCGAAGAAACTACGGGCGCGTGTACTTGCGACCAGTGCGGCGGCACTCCAATCAATCTTCGGAAGGGGGAGAGTTATTGAAATTTTCCCACGATCACCTCTTTGAGATGAAATTCGGGGAGCACGAAAAAGCACTACCTTCCACGGATCATATCTCCAAAAATATTGCGAACCAAGCTGCGAAATTTTTGATGAATTTCCTCGGATTTCAGCTTCACACCATATGAATTTCAGATTACGAACCTTCGTAAAAAATTTATGGCGCAAATTCCACGATGACTTGTTTAGGAGCACGAAAAAATACATGACTTCCACGGATCATATCTCGGGGTGTGCCGAACCCAAACTGCGAAATTTTTATACAAGATTCCTGGAGGATTTTTTCTTCGCACCCTAAAAATTTCGAAAACACGAAACTTCGTAGAAAAAAGTTATAGCGAAAATGCCACGATGACCTGTTTTGGAGCAGCGAAACCCTAGAATCCGCTTTCTACGATACCAAATGTTGTGTAACCGGCTCAAAAATAGAAGAAAAGAGATGTAAACGCCTTAGAAATGAGCCACTTCGAGGGGGCAACCTCCGATACATTACATAAATGAACAATTCTTGGATGATACAATTCAAAACCTCCTTTCTATATATAGGAGTCCATGGGGGCATAATGTAATCCTAGTGGGCCACAATGTAATCCTAGCCGACCTAACAATAATAATTTAAGGGCACAATAATAACAAAATGGGGGTTACAAGGGTACAATAATAACAATAAGGGTTTACACTAACAATAATAAGGAGCTATACTAGTGATATGGGGACCTAACAACTTGAGAGTAAATTACGAATGACTCTTGTTAGAAGATCTTCATTCCGAAAATTAATGATATCGTTTTGAAAGTGGCTTGTAATCAAGAACAATTCTCACGATTGTAAAATACGGTATCTATATTATTGAATCTACCTTGATAACTATAAGTCAATTTGTTTTCCAACTATGAAATCCTCATGATTTACATTCGGTAATTAATCAATTCATCTGGTTTCATGTCTTATTCCTTACTATTAATATGTACACAACAACAAGCTATGAAAACCATACATTTCTCAAAATGTGTTGAATCTGCGTTGAATCTAAATAATATTTAGACTATCACGGGGGGAATTTCTAGCCTAAGGATTAAACCCTTTGCTAGCTCTCAAATTATTACAACATTTTGTGAGACTAATAAATACTCATACAACTATACATCGCAAGAAAAAATTCCTAAATCCAACAATATCTTCCATTCCACATACAATACAATAATCTTAGGCTTCTAAATCGTAACGAGAATTCCAATTCATCGAAATGTGATCTCACTCTCCTTCGATTTTATCCCTAAAAAAATATCACAAACACATATTCTTGTAAAACAAGAACTCAACTAAACTTTTCATTAATCACATACCTTTTTCTTTAAGTTCAAATAAAATTTTTTTATCACAACATAAAAATTTTACCTTCTAAACATGTCATTTTCTTAACAATTTATAAACAATATGAAATTTGACTTCGGTTGCCTAACTATGATAGTTTAGAGAAGCGATTCATGAGTTCAATCCTCATAATTTATCTAATTACTTTGGTTAAATAGAATTCAGCAATATTCAAGCTGAAAAAATCATTAAAGAGACTATTATGGCTTTCCTAGACCTAATTTGTCTTAATCCAATAGAAAAGATATTTCATCGACTTATCACGATTAATATTTTTCTAAATTTCAAGCATTTTGAAAATAATTTTAATTCTACATAAATCCAACACATACAAAAGGATTACGTTACTAGAGGATAGGCACCTAGTTCACACTTGACTCCATATATCAAAATCAATTATTCCAAACATTCTAAACCACTAATGGTGTTCACTATATCAATATTAGTATCTTCATTTGTAGCAAAATTATGTTATGAATCTCTATCCATTTAACTTTAATTACACATAATCAATCATCCTTGTTTATGAGATTCTAACAAAATAATTTGTTCATTCTAACTAGAAGAATTACTTAGCTCATATATATATGTTAGTATGGATTCACATCCATTCCTTACCTACTTAGCTCATAGATATATGTTAGTATGGATTCCCACACCCATGCATTAGCTCATTACTTAGATCATAGATATATGTTAGTATGGATTCCACACTCGTACATAACTTGAGAAAACATAACCTTTAAGTGTTCTAAAATGGCTTCTACAATCATTCATGCGCAAGTCATTTAAGCCTCTTGTTTATTAAACGAGTCATGTATCAACCTAGTTTTTGAGTAATTTCAAGTTTATTTGACGCATAATGTCAACCCAAACTAAAAAAACATCATATCGAAGAAATCATAAGAATTCAATTCTTACTCATTAAGAATGTATTCCCAAATCATATTTTAACACATCAAATTAAAGCACATAAATTACCCTTGAATCTACATTCGAGTTAAAAGTGACATCCTTGAGGGTATTTGTAATTTTGATAGTGTAGGTAAGGAAACGGTGAAAATTAACATTATGAACTCAATCATCATGTTAATTGAATCTCAACCTTACACTTGTTACACATTCCCAAAGCGTACAAACAAGGGTCATCATACTATAGTCCATGTTAAGCCAATATTTCTCTTGGTAGATACGATTTCGGCTAGTAAATATGGCTACTAAGTCCATATCACATTAATCTTGATGCATTAAAAATATATGAAACGATGTATGCACTCCACTGTCGTCCTCATCGATTGACAATCAAACCATTCATATGCTTGGGTTTAACCCCAACTTTCTTAAGCACATCCTTTCATGTCTTTAAGCATTTTAACATATTGCTAATAACTCGTCTTAATAAAAGTATAAAGGAATATTAGAAAGCATTATTTTTCTTTCATGAGTTCTAAATGACATAATAATAAGAATATCCTCTATGCAACCAATATGCTTCCAAGTCAAGATATAAAACAACTCAACATGCATGCAAAATCAACATTCATGCATCATTGACACACTACCAAGTAAGCATGTTGGATCATTAGGCCCTGGTGTTGTAACTTGGCTTTGATACCATGTGTAAAGGTCCCACCTTACCCGCATCGATAATATAGAGAAGTAGAGTCACATTAATCACTAATACTCAAGTTGTTTTTTTGTAACATTACTAACTAAGTTATCATGTAACCATGTTCCTTCATCTATATCGATATAATAATATCACATAAGAAGTCAGGGATAACTTTCCCTTAAAACCAATTCCAAAACATATTTCCTCTCAAGTTTAAAAGATGATAGCATGTGCTCTTCTCATACTTATAGATGAGCTCTAAGTAAGATTGGAAATAAATTCCACCATAATTCCATGTGCGAACATTAAGCTAGGTCAACCTATTTGATTTCCTATATTTGGCTAAATAAAATCCACTTATTATTGTTACATAACCACAAAAGTATAATGCTTCTATTATAAATATCACATATAAGTGTATGGGTGTTAACTTGCCTGTAAAATGGCGGGGAAGAATATGCTTCTCTTCATCGGTAAATATAATAAATATGACATGTTTATGAAATGGAATCACAAAATATATTAACGCAACAACATTTCAAAATTCACAATTAAAATTCCCATTCAATTATCAAGCCAATGCTTCAATGTGAGAATTTCATATTTAATGTTGCGTGAGAAATTATTCTTACCAATTTAGAAGAATATTGTTTATTCAAAAAGTGCCAAGTAAAACAATGGACCTGAATAAATTTAGCACAAGTAGTTGTTTTTCTCTGAGACATTGAAGCATAATAATGCACCCATGAATACATGCGGCTCGAGATGAAATTTAGTATGATCATTTGCACAAAATCCTACGGAATTAGTCATAGTAAAATTGTTTCCAACAAGCCATTTTTATGAAAGCTTTAGATAATACAAAAGCAATTGTCTTATTCTCTATTCACCTTCATGAATTATTAAATTCATTTTCATATTCATACCCAAAAATTGGGACGAGAGGAAGCTATACCCATTAAATAGTCTATTTATAATTTCTAGTACATAAAAATGGCGATGTCTGAACTTTTACACTAAAAATTTATATGCCAAAGCTACAACCATTCGGACTTTTGACAGAATTTTTGCAAACTTGTACGACCTATAGTGATTAAGGCCTTATGAAAAACACTTTGAAAACGCACAACCTATAGTGATTGAGCCTTATGACACTTGCAAGCATGCACAATCGAAAAGTCATTGAGGCATTTTATCAAACACGTGGCAACAATGAATTTAAGATTCTTCTTCAACGTATTTATCTCATAAAATTCGAGAAATTGAAACTTTGCGTGTTGGAATCTTAAAACGGGGACTAAATAATCTTAGTCTTTCATCAAAGACTCAACACCGGATACACACATAACTAACAACAACAATACGCAAAAATCACGGTTACAATTTGGATTCTGAAAAGTATTTTTTTGGAAATCAAATCGAGATTATGAGTCCATTAGGTACGAATACCCCACAGTATTGGGTTTAATCACATTACAAATTCCTAGGAATGTGATTCTTAAAACAACAAAAAATTATATCCTTAATGTTTTTGTTTTGGGAAATAATACACTAAAGGTCTTGGGTTATTATTTCGTCGAGGGCATGCCATTCGAAGGACTCGTTTTAACCAAATTCTATAATGAAAACTAGATACTACTAGTTGCGAACTTGCAAAGTCCCTCGGATTGATGTAGATCTGGCAGTGCAAACTCCTGTGATTTGTGCTCACGAAACATAATCCACAAAGAAAAAAAAACACAAAAACACAGTTTATACGACGCATATATAGTTCCTAGATGGCAGTGAAAACCATGTGTAATATCATAAAAACAATATTAAATGTTCAATTAATGATTATTACACATATATAAAGCATCATAAACACGTGAACACCGAGAACAAGATGGCTCTTCTTATTATGAATGACACATACGAGTAATCAAAATGTGGAGAGATCACAGATCACGCACGACCTTCGAGCATGCCATCCTGCGGATCGGTCCAACCCCTATCCTCGCAAGAATTTTCCAAGATGTGTGCACAATATGTGTCATATGGGGCAGTAGAAAATCTCAAGGGAAACAAGGGTTTTCTGGCAGAATATATATGAAGAGAGTACGGGGGGGGGCAGGAATATCAAACTTGAATAGGGCTCCAACGGTATAATATCTATATATTTTTCTCTCTCCCTTAGGCCATTCCTTTGAGGGTCTTTTATAACTCCCTCAAATTAGTTTCTGCCGATTAGGAGCAATTAGGCCACGCGGGCGGGGGGTGGTTGAATTACTGGAATAACTATCAAACGCCTCAAATATAGAAATTTATGTATTTTTTAATAATTAAAAAGGTATACGTGGATCTCTATGAATGGCTCGCGTGTATCGTGGAAAAGTCTAGGTAGAGTCGCGTATGGGTTTTAAGATACGCATTTTTGAGAAAATGTTCAAGTCTAGGGTAAAAGGGTGCCCAAGGCCAAAGTGTAAATCATCAAATGCATGAAGGTGATAAATGACAACATGTGAGATGCCCCCTAATATATGAGGTCGGAGAGGGGTACATGATGGCCGAAATGTATTATGTGCATAGAAAAGAACCTTTCAACGACTAGAGGACTTGATTTAGGCACACGAAAAAGCGATGAGAGAAATCAAAGAGATAGCTCATGTACGAGGTGGGCATACCCATTCTCGATGAAAGAAAGCATGTACGCATATGAAATATAGATCGGATCCAAAATGTATACAAGTATAAGCGAAAAAAATGTAAAGCACATAATGAATCCTTGATCATGATCGCTGCCTAGAAGTATAAGTCAAAATAAGGTCCAAGTATCACATATAGAGGAAATCATTGATGCTGCAATAGATGTCGATCACAAAAGTCACAAATAAATCTCCAAATGCAAATCATAAGTGGTGGAACAAATGGTACAACACGCAACTAGAAACCAACATATAAGATATTGTGGTGAAACTACAAAATATAAGGGTGTCTGACGTCACTGCCATTGTTGTCTAAGTGGTAGGAAGTATTTGGGTGTGGGTGGTGTCTTGTTTATTTTGTATCAAAGCGTTGGACCCCTATGCCTTAATGGGGGCGACAACGCCGTCTATGGTCGTGTTGCTTGGGGGTCGAGGGGGGGGGCGGTTGCAACATGGAGCCCCCCCCACAGTGGGGTTTCGGGGACGGGCGCCCACGGAAGCTAAAAACGGTGTAAAATTGCCTTGTAAAAGTATAGTAATTTACGGTCAATACGGGCCGTTCATTAGGTGGATGATCTAATGGTAGAAGTTATGTTGGTTAGGGTTTTTTGCCCTAGACGGAAACCCCTCGCTTGTATGGGGGGTATTGTATTGCGGCTATGTATTGTATGTGTGTATTCTCGGAGCAAGAAACAGGATAGAGACTATGAGGGAGAACGAGCATATTACGGCGGATCGATTGTAGGTTGTGTCTCTTCATTTTGTTGGATAATAGAAAGGAAGGGCGGGGCGTTTCGGGTGGAGAAAGTAGCCCAAGTGGGTGAACCACGTATATCTATGTCTCTGCGGTTTTATGTGTTTTGTGTGCTTGTGTTTTCACATATTTTATGTGTTTTATTACTTTCTTTTAATATTTAATTTTCTAACACCGAATCATCTTGATACCAAACAAAGGGCCTTCACCAATCACTATGGCACAATTCTACACAATGGGAATAAATGGTGAAGTCGACCCTTGAGAAATCATTTTGATTACAGGTCATTGATGTATCTACATTGTAAGCACGGGAACCAGCTTATGAGTAATGATAATAGTGTCGAGGTGCCTAATGCAATCAACAATTGCAAATAAATAGAGTTGATAAAGACACTTGAAAGAATCCACCAATGAAGAGGCAATAATGTATCCTCAACGGCGATGGCGAAGAATACTGCCATTGATATTTGCCAAGCCTAAGTACTAAAGGACTCTAGACCTTATTCCCGAGCAATGAGTCGGAGTCGATGGGAAAAGATCTTGGAAAGAAGGTAAGGCATCCCACATCGATCCGGTAGCAGTGTAACCGCGAGCCAAAATTTGGAAGGGAATCGGATAGAGAAGTAGAGTGAAGTAACCAACGAGAAGTTCGTTTCCGGCATGCACGAGATGAAGCTGGCACACGGCGAAACCCTGCGAACCAACCGATAATGGTGACAAAGAGCGAGAGATATCCAGGGGGGGGGGGGGCAAATGGAAATAAGTATTGCACGAATCCCAAGTGTGATGATGCTGGCCCGATGTCGAACACAAAGCCGCCAAAATCGAAATGTGCTTGTTGATCAAATGCGAGCCTGGGGTAACCTATCAATAATGTAAATACGACCGAGGTGCGACTCTAGGTTTTCTCTCGAGCGATATGTCGTAGTCGATAAGAGACAACCACTTGACAAGAAGTCAATGGAGACCTTCTCAAGCTTCGACGAGCATAGGACCAAACATCTGATGTGATAGAACAAGATACTAACAAGACCGGGAAGGCCGGTGAAAAGTAGGTCAAGGGACACCGCGGGGGGATAGGCCGACTCGGGTTAACTTCCCTTGAACAAAAGCATGACTCATGTTGACTATGGCGGCATATGATAAATTTTTATAAGTTTGTCATGCGGGGAGGCATGAAAAAACCACTCCATATGATTGGAAGAGATAACCAGCGGGAAGAGCGACACATGTGACAAGGTTATGGCTTCTCCCTAAGTAAAAACTAAAACCATCCAAAAATAAGGAAAAACATAGCTTTTTGTGCTTTGCTCAAGGGCGACAAAGGCGACATTATAGCGCCATCAAAATATGAAGTAATATCCTGTTCCCGCTCTTTTTTCCACATTTTTTTTTTTTTTTTGTATTTTCATATTCAAAGCACGAAAAATAATAAAATAATGCTATAGTACAACGGATAGAACGAGTATCATGAAACGGATGCACTAGTTAAAGGGAATAGGAACGATCCTATGCTACGATGCAAGGTAGCAAAAAGCGGTAAGTGGCACTAAGATGAATGTTCCATCCATGGGTAATAAGGTGTCAAGTCGCGGTAGCTAAGTGATTGCATGGTTAACTTTTACAGTCATGGTCAAAATATGGCTTAAACATTGAGTCTAAATGAAGCGAAGCTAAAGGCAGAGATAAACAAGTAGTCAATATGCAATGCATAAATACAACTTGACAACAAAAGGGAGCCTCTAGGGTAATGGCCGGAAAAATGATAGCAAAGAAGAAGAAGAATGAAGCTTCAACATGTGTGTCATGGGTGGACTAAATAGGAATCACGAGCCTACATCAATTGCGACATGGGTGACAAATACTAGCGAGGAACTAACTAAGAAGCCCATGTAAAGGAAGGCTCAACCACCAAATCACGATTTAAAAATCGGTAGTGAAATGGGTTAAGTACTCATGACAAGATGGGATAGACCCATTGGCAAGTGATGGGAATGGAGGCTAGTGTACAGAATGCAGAGAAATGAATTCTAACCTGCTATGCCGGGTTCGAGAATCATGCTCACCTTGCGCAGTAGGTCGTGATCGTGGATACGAAGAAAGAGAAAAAAATCTCAACCTCAATAAAATTTTATTGAAAAAATACCTTACCAAACACTTACAAGCAACACGGTTATATAGCCTTAGATAGATTTTAAAAAATAAGTATGAAGCAAATTGGCAAAAAAATTTCAAATTTTGAGTATAAATACACCATTTATCTCATACACGGATCCTTTCACATTTGCGAAGTGGAGAAGGAACTTTGGAGCAAAATTCCCTTTCTCATCAAATCACGGCAAGATCGGTCGAGGTAGGCTCTTAATTCATATTTTTCATCAATTTCGTTTCATTTTAAGAGAAAAATTTAGAAATTTGACCATAGGAAACCTTTGTTTTAGTGAAACCCTTTGCTATCTGTGATTCATGTGTGAACACAAGTATGATATGCGACTATGTAAACAAAGCCGCATATGTGCGGTGAGAATTTGAAAAATGAACCTAATGCATGGCTTGATGAATTTTCTCAAGATGTCAATTAGGTTTGAGAGGGAGTGTGAACATAGTGCCATTGACAATGAAGTGATGGAATATCAAAATTCGCTTGATATCCTTTGGAATTGTGGATTTCTACTCAAGTTCTTTAAAATTCCAAATATGAAAAGTAATGTCGAGGTTGCTCCAAATGTTGATAGATCACGGGGAGCTAGAGGAAGATTGATTCATGATAGATCAAATGCCTAAACACATATGGGTGGAAGACATATATTATTGCGGATTCTCTCGAGAGAGGAGATCCGGTAGATTTGCTGAGAAGCCTTTGGGAGGGCTTGTGCCCAGAACTACGTCAAAGTCTATTGCGTAAAGGGGTCTTAAAAAATAGGGACTCGGGATTGCAATCAAAGATTTAAAATAATTATATATGAAGGTTCTCCTTTTCACCATTGGCGGGGTAGTAGGATGCAACGCCCACATCGGTATCGAGGACTCAGAGGAAATGGTATTGCGGTAGAATGTTTGATTCACCTCTTTGTTTAGTGCACAACGTGCGAGCAACATGAGACAATGGACTTCGATTCGGAAGAAAAAAGCTGAACATTTTGGGTATGGAACTATTTTACTAACATTATTCTTTGGGGAGGATTCTAGGGCTTGATGGGGGGTCCGTCGTCGTCGTCGTCGTCGTCGTCGTCGTCGTCGTCGTCGTCGTCGTCGTCGTCGTCGTCGTCGTCGTCGCCGATCATCATCATCATCATCATCATCATCTTGCCGCCTTACTTGTTCGGTGCCTGTTGGTGTTTAACC
>CM076581.1:1039298720-1039353436 GCA_034641835.2 Pinus albicaulis
TCCTCGCCGAAAGACAACTGCCCTTTGCCTGGAATGGAACATATCCTACAAAAGGTAGTGAACTCTGAAGAAATCTCACCTTGATAGTTTTGAGGGAATACAGCAAGTTGCGGTACTCCCGAACACCAACTCCAAAAGCAATTTTACCACTCGCGAGCACCTTCATGTGTAATACCTTTTGAATTGATAGTCTTTGCTTCACCTTCGACGATGACATAGCTTTCTCAGAGGAAGATAGAGACATACATGGTGCTCTACTTGGAATGGCTTGTTATCTTTTCTAAAAGCGAGAAAACACGAAACATGCGAGAAATTTTTTTGAAAAATGTAGAAGGTATGGATACATCCCTAAATCCTAAAGTATTTTTAAGTGCCGAAGGTAAGCTTCTTGGCCACATTATATACGAAAGGGATCGAGATGAACCGCCGACGAGTTGAGGGAATAGCTAAATTTCAAATCCAAGAAACATCAAGGAATTGAAGGTCCTTCATGAGAAGATCAATTTCCTTAGAAGATTCCCTATCCCCAATCTTCTTTGAACATCTTAGGAAAATAATTTGAAATGCTAAAGAAAGATGCGAATTCGTGGATTGTTGAAGCCAAGAAATCTTTGAGTCGATAAAACTTGCACTCACTCGACCCCCATCATATCATCACGACTTCTCAAAATATTTTCTAATCTTTTCATTTTTTTGCTTCCCAACACACAATAGGCACAGGTTCCGCTGCAGAAAAATTCAAGGAAATGAAACGACCTATAGCCTTCTAACAGGTAAAGCCTTAAGAGATGCCCTTGAAAGTACAACATTGTGGAAAAACGGAGCCTATGCTTTGATTAAGGCCGCCAAAGACTTTAGGGTGTGCATTAGGAATTCTCACATCATTGCTTTCGTGCCAAATATAGTGGTCAAAGATGTCTTGTCCCAAGACTTTGATGAGAAAGACGAATGGATCGCTACAATTTTAGAGAATATGACATTGAAATAAAACCCGCAAAGCAATCAAAGGTAAAACTGGCCCAATTAATGGTTGAATCAGAGCACTGCGAGGCCCTTGACATTAATATGATGAATGCCTTAGATGAGCGGGAAGGATTGCCCCATCCATTTGTTGGGAAGTAGTTTCGAGAACTCCCTTGGTATCTTTTGATATCACTACGTGCTCACTAACCTCAATGCCCTCCGGAACTATCCAAGACAAGACGATTCATAAAACTCAAGGCACAAAATTGTTGCATTGTAGATAAAAGTCTATATTGGAAAAATCCCAAACGGCCTTTTAACGAAATGTTTGTCTGGCCCAAGAAGGTGAAAGAATCAAACAAGAATTCCATGCGGGGGGTGTGGAACACTGAGTTTAAGAGAAAACCATTGCAAACAAGATACTGGGCTGGTTGCTATTGGCCTACACTCTTTGGTGATGTCCATAAAATGATTCTTTGCCACAAATGCCAGAATCTTTGAGGGCAAAAAACTCCTATTCCCCTCCCCTCTTATGGCAAGTCACCATAGAAGGCCCTTTCATGCAATGGGGCCTAGACTTTATAGGAGAAATTCATCCTCCTCGGACACTTGTAATCGGATCCCTATTGCTTTCACCAGTTGCTTGCTAAATGGAAAGAAAGTATGCCCATGGGAATGCCTTGGCTATATCATTACGTTCCTGAAGACTTCATCTTATCACATTTTCGTTTGTCCAAGGAAAATAATCACTGACAATGCGCTTCTTTCGGATCCAAAAGAATGGTTGATTTCTTGTCACCAAGTACGGAATAGCGCTTGGACATTCAGCACTGTTACCCGAGTGACGCTAATTTGAATCATCGAATAAAGCACAGTTTACAATCATCGAAGCTGCGGAAGAGAACAAAAGGTCATGGCATAAAAGAAGTTGATACCTACATGCCTTGTGGCGAGATAGGCTCACTACAAAAAGAAATCCATTGGCATGTCACCCTTTCGGTTGGTTTATGGGCCGGAAACGTTATTTCCTACTAGTCTTGAGTTCCGGTAATCAAGCTTGTCCGGAAGTCCGATCGGAGGGAAAACGATGTGGTAAGGAAAATTAATGAAACTGTTCATGCAGCAAACGAGAGAGCGAGGTTTATAGCGGTACATCGAGGTACGAGGAAGGCATAAAGAAACAGGTTTGACAAAAGAACCAAAGCTTGATTTCAAAGGTTGGAAATAAGGTTACGAGATGGGATTAGGAAAAGCGAGGACAAAAGGCGACATAGCAAATTGTTGTTCGTAGCGGGGTCGCCATAATCCGGTATATGGGTCCTAATGTGTTTTTTAACGAAACTTGATAGCACGAGTTGTTTGGGGGTCCTATCAATGAGCGAGGATTCTCGAAGCATTACTTCTATTGATTTTTGTTCCAGTTTCATTTCCATTGTACATACCATTACGGTCTTTATTTTCAAGAAAAAAAGAAAATTTTCCATGAGTGAAAGAGACGAGTCCATACATGCTCAAAACATGGACCTTTAAAGAGTGTAAACAACGAGATCCGGATAAGCCCTTGCATTTTCCCGGAAGTAAGTGCACACTCCGGACCAAGTAGATAAGCAAGGCATGTTTGTGGGTCTTCAGTACGGGTTGCTCTTGCTGAGAAAAAATTCTCAAAATGAGGCTCACGAAGACATCTACCTCAAGGTAGTTCATACAAGAAGCAAGAAGAAATTTGGTCCTAATATGCTCAAAATACGGACGGCGGTGAAAAGAAGAATCGGCTCATGTGCCCCAAACAGGCCAGAACGAAAAGGAGTGACTCAAATACGCTCAAAACACGAGTCACGAGAAAGAAAGAAGAATGTTTCAAAGTTGCGAGTCCATGCCTTCACGGTTTGTCTTCTACAAGTTTGCATCCCGACCAGTGGAACGGTCTAATCCTGGCTTGGTTGTGTTTAAATTTCTGTCTTAGAATGTGGGTGAAGAAGCTTTGTTGGACGATTTAATCCCAACGGAAGTGACGTTGGTGAAAATTGTGGGGCCAACGGGTCTAATGCGGCCTCATGGAGCAAGCAAGGATGAATTTAGAATAGGTTTGTTTTGTTTTGAAAAATAAAATGTAAAGGGTCTGTGACTCAAGAAATGCCCAGAGAACGATTGAGACTACGGTTGGGTAGGTAGTTTAGTTTTGGGGAGAGAAGAAAATGTTTATAGCGATATGTGTCATGTTTGTGGTAGAAATCAACGAAGAAAGATGGCTTGTGATAGCAGGGCACAGCCTACTCCAAAGATCATGTCTGGTTTGTAGCTCCTCCAGTATCCCCATGTGGAGCCATTGTGCTTCCCTATGAAATTCTTCGACGACGAGTGGGGGCACGAATGATTGTTGAGCCTTGAGGATGCCTTTCACACAAAAAACCATTCTCCTTGAAGTCTATGAGTGCTTTGCCTTGTATAAATCACTATCTGTGATCATTTCTCAAAAAGGCCACTGCCCCCTTTTATACACAAATACCCCCATTTTACCCTCCCTTTCCTTTGTCAAAATCCTTTTTATTCCTTTTATCCCCACCATCACCCTCTTAAATTCTCCAAAATCCCCTTAAACTCCCCCATCACCCTTTATTTCCCCGTTCTCTCGCCTCCCTATCGTTCCTTCCCTTGGGCCTAAAAATGCTTTAAAATGTGCAAAAATCATGTTTCGGTCCACCGGCCCCTTGAGCATGGCCAGCGCTCCTTTGTCTTAACGACTTTGATGCTATGACCATAGCCCGGCTGAAAGGCACTTATCACGGATCCATTTCGGGCGCAACCTGGTGGCCCAGATCTCACACCGATCGGTCGATTTTATTCACTACGGGGGGTCGCTCCAAAATCTCATGGTTGTACCGTAGCCCAAAAGTAGTTTATCTCTTGCCATCCAAATTAATGTGTGGTCGGCGATGCGGAGCCCTTGAGTCAGTGCCACTCCCATCCTTGCGCCTTTGTTCCCGAGCCACCGTGTATTCCGCACCACCATTTGCGAGTGGCCGGTTTCTTCTGCATCTCCCGAGCGATTCCCGCGAGTGCCCGCGCGTGTCCTCTGTGCGAACACGGAAACCACTTTCATTGTGCTATTGTTTGGGTGATAGACGGGTAGCGGAATAAATGACGGCGTGGGATCTTGAGGCCCTGTGTCAATGGCGCTCTTGTTCATCGAACACACGCCTTTGCTTAACGCCGGAAAACCATAGGTACTGTTGGTCCACCATGCGTCGCCTCGCCGGGTGATCTCCGCCGGCCCGATGGTGCGGTTGTCCATGCATTGTTGACCATTCCACGGTCTCCCGCCTGCGCCCCGTCACCCGTCTCGCCACGTCATTGCACCACAGTACCCTCTAGTACATATTCCTGGTCCATTACATAAAGGCGGTTTGTTCGTGTTTTTTCATTCATTTTTCGCATTTATTTCTGTTGCATTAGCCACGCCAACCATATACCGGAAGATGATTTTCACCATTTCTTCCACAATTTTCTCCTCCGGCTGCGTCGACATAGCCATGATCGTGATCTCGTCACCTTCCGTTCTGTCCCGTATTTTCTCTTCACAATTCATTTCTTTGAGGTTTCCAAGGTGAAGAGACGCGCGTTCTACATGGAAAAGGCGTAACGACGATGTCAATCCAGGTTGGTACTGCATGGGATAGTCAAAGAAAGCGAGTGTCGAGGATTGATTTCAAGAAGAGGATCCAAAACTGCAGGAAAACCTTTCGGTAACTATTAAGAGTCCGAAAAACTACTGTCCAAAAGGCAAAATGAAAAGCGGAGGTCATTAGGTGCAAGCGAAAGATCAAGGCAAGCTGGTGAGGTCTAGGAAAAGCCTAAGTCAATGTTTGGAAGACAAAGCGATTACGGACACGGGGGGATACGATCAAGGGATCCTAGGCACGATTGAAAAGGTACCATCGGGAATTTATTTTTCAGCGAGGATGTCTTTCTTCATCGGTACAAAGCATCCATCTTGCTTTATTATACGAAATGTCACGGAAAGAGTTTTGCCTAACTACGATTCAAAAAAACGATCTGAGACATTTATAGACAGGACCTTCCTAGTAGTTTATTTCATTTTTGTTCAAATCACCCGAGTACAACAAGCCAAAGTCGAATCATATCCAAAGAGATCATTCTTTCACAAGGAAAGGTAATGATTAAATACATACATGGGTGACGAGAATGGGACATTGCATTCATTGTTGTGTTTAAAGATACATTTAATTTTCACTACTCCTTGATCGATCTTAGGCTCACCCTTTGCTATAAAGCACGAAGAAACGTTGTAATGGTTGTTGATGAGATATCGGTGAAACACAAGCATTGTTCCTCTTGAGACAAGTTCTGCATGTAATATTGTAAGATAGGCGAGACTAGATGTATTCGGTGAATGTTCGAAACTGAGCTGTGATGTACTTTGATTGGTGTTGTTTTTAATATAATAGTATGTTTCTTTGGATCACGATCTAAGCATTTGGTGATGTTTCCTCTTTCTCTATATTTGTGATTGACTTGCTCGCATTGCATGCGCATGTTTCATTTCATTTCTCTTGTTGACATGTAAGTATAACATAGGATTCACCCTTGTTAGGTGCCCTATGTTCTTACTCTCCTACCTCTAATGTTTTCTTTGCTTATATGTATGTCTGAATGTTGATTTCAATTGATTTAACCAATGTAGTGGATGATGTTTTGTCTACGTGTATGAATTGATGAAGTCCATGTTTAGATGTTCTTTTTAGGATTTAGTTGAATGTGTTGAGAACACAGGAGGTCTAGAATCATGCTCTTGCCTCTCTGGGAGCTTTCCATCCCAATTAAACCTTTCCAAGATCCTTGTTTTACCTCTAGTCTGTCCAATAGGGCACCGGGTTAAATGACCTGCGGCTTTGATCTGTAAATAGGACTAGATGGTTCTCCTCCTTTCATTTCGGTCCTTAATGTTCCATTCCAAATATCTCCTTTAAGACCCAAATGCTCTAGATGACTAGCCCAGTGAAAGCTTGCACATTGAACACAAATAAACCCTTTCTTGACTCCATAGCCCGGTGGCTTTGATGTTCTACGAGTTATCTGTCTCTACCTAAGCTTCCTCTTTGCTCACCCTTGCCTTATATTGGACTCTTCTTTTCTGATTCCCAACAACAGCAAACTCTTAATCAAACAAACAAACCACCGTGCTTCATACCTAGCCTAATACCTTCAAATTGAACTCCAAAGTTATACCTTTGACATATCATAGAGAGGAATCCCTCTGCGGAATCCGAGAGGGCTAGATCACGAGGTTCCAAAGTGGTTCTATGTTGTCTCATCTTTTGGTCTTGCCAACGTGGCAAAAAATAGGAACCCCAACACTAGTACGGTAACTTCTCCTCCCATTCACGAGTCACAGTGGTATGGTAGCTCTTGGGAAGGCCTAGAAGTGCTGAAGCTCACCAAATCCACATCATCATCTCTTTGTCACACCAACACTTCCAAGCTCATCTCGACATTGAGTGAACTTCGTCGAGTATTTTGGTATCGTCTCGTCCTCCTCACTTTTCTTTCGGCGCCTTCCCCTATGGTCATTGTTATTCTAAAAATGGATATGTCAAGGCCTTCCCCACATAACATGGAGTCACCTTCCCATGGAGACTCGAGACAATATGATCTCAAACTCCCTCACTTAAAGATCCCTCTCTCCCTTCTTTCCATTCTTCTTCATGCATCAATTTTTAGCATATGCTACTACATGTTGGGGAATATCACGGTTTATGAATGCCTTCGGAGTTTGTTGTCCTTAAAACCTTTCGCCTCATCTGTCCTTGTTCTATGTAATTATAATTTTCCTCGGGGGAATATTTGAGTCTCAAGAAGCCATTGAAAGACATCTTGATTTGTTGTTGGTCTGAAGAATAAGACGCAAATTCGTGTACCTGTTCAAAACAAACTCTAGTTCTTCTCTTATGTTATGCATTTCTAGCAGTGGAAATTACCCTTCATGAAAATATCTAAATGGATTCAATTGATCTTGTAATGTACTAAAACAATACGAATCCTTCTACAATTTGTGGAAACGAATTTGATCGCACAAGCACATAACAAGTAAGAGAAATAAATCAATCGATCACACAACATAAGATGTATCTTGGGAAAGTCTCACCTAAAAAACCGAATTGCTCTTGTATATTTTATAAAGTAAATACCATGGAAACAATACTATGTTATTTCCTCCTTTGAGAAACCTCTTCACTCTATTGATTGTCTCAACATGATCATAACAAGATACGGAGTGATCTAAGCAAGTTTGGTCCAATATTTAACCTCTTGCTTGCCTGCGGGCCCACAGCCGCGTTTCTTATGCATTCTGGAAATGATGAGCCCCTATTAATTGAGAAAATCCCAATTGGTATGTATGATTGTCTAAAACTTCATATGACTCCATGCATGACATGTACAATTTTCTAATCATACAAGCTGATAATTATCTTCCCTTTAACCTAAATCCCAATTAGCCCTTCCATAGAACTAACATGCAACAACTATTTATAGCAAATTATCGGTTAATTGAACAAGTCACTACTTGCAATTAAATCGGTTAATTCATTGGACCTCTCACTAGCTCATCTTTTAGTTAGAACTAGTTAAATTGATTTTAACTTAATTAATTAAGTTAACTAATTACAACTCACAAATGATACCAAACTGAACCCCCTAAAATCATGGAGAACTCTACATGCCTCCTCTGTGACCCTCAACTCGAATTTCCTAAGCTAACTACCTCCTCCTAAGCCCTCAACTCAAATTTCCTAAGCTAACTCCCTCCTCTACGACCCTCAACTCGAATTTCCTAAGCTAACTAAGTCTTCTGAGCCTAGGTTAACTAATACAAGTTGCCATGAGATGAAATTACAATTTCTCTTCCAATTTAATTAAGGGAAAAATTAAATTAGAAGCCCCTATGGTGCCATTTAAGGATGCCATTTTCAGGGATTTCTTATTACCAATTTCCAACAACTTTGTTCTTCTCCACATGTGTGTGAAGGTTTGGTAGCATTTCTATTCTATGTGTTGACCAAGTTGCAACCGGCTTTGACCAGCGTTGACGAGGAGGCTGTTTGACCACATTTGATTGTGTTTTTTGTGTGTTCTCCACCAGTTTCAATAGGCCACATTTATTGGCATGGAAAGCTGAAGATTTTCTAAGCCGAGTTGACCTATAGTGAGTGCAAGCTTGTGTGATGGTTTGGTAACGGATACGATTTTTTTGGTTGCCCAAGTTTGACTTCTCCTTTGATCATTGTTTATTCTTTGGTTAATCTCCAAGGATGACCAAATTGCTTTGATCTTGAATGAGCTCAAGGAGAAAAATTTATTGTTTGTTAACCTTTGTTGAATTTCTTGTTAGGGCAAGTTGTTGCGGTTAACAAAGTGCAAAAACTCCAAATTTGACTTGGTTGTTTTGTTTGACATTTTGAATAATTAGTAGTTGGATCATCAAATTTAGTGATTCAATTTTGTCTTTGACTTTGTTATTATATTGTCTCCTTGTTGAACATTTGATATTAGATAATAAGAAAGAATTGATCGAGGGTTTCCCCATCTTGGGTTTCCTTGGCGGCAAATTCTTGTATTCTCTTGTCTTGATTTTCTTTTGCATTTTATTGTTTGTATTTCTGTCTCTGTTGACTCTCGGTAACATTAATTGATATTGGAAAAAAGGTGGAAATTGTCATTATGCTAATAAGGATGTTGAAGTAATTATTGCAAGCATAGAAAATACCATTGTTTTCTAAAATTAACAAAGATAGACCCCGATTGGAAAACTTATGGAAAATTTATTGGGAGGTTAGGAGGTTATAATTGGTGCTAGGGACGAATTTTGAAGGTGTGATGGAGCATGACAATGGGATTTCCTTGGCTAATAGAAAATCTGTTGACGAGGTTAAGAAAGGTTATAATTGAGCGCGAGCTAATTCTACGAGTAAGTTCTAGAGTGTAGTGTTGTTGGACACCTAATTCTCGAGGGGTAGATGTGGAAGGCGAATGGACAAATGGAGTCCAAGAGACCACTTGGAATGGGAATCCAAGGGTCACACCAATGTGATATAAATGTACATCTATGGTGAATAATAAAATAACTCATGCTTATCTTTCTCCTTGTGTATTTACTTTATCATTCACCATGCGTGTGTTTAACATGGTATCGGACGGGCGATTGTTAGCCTGTCAATCGGCTAAATTCTAGTTGTGTTCGGCGAGCTTGTCGGTCCATAACTTGTTGGTCCATAATGCTCACCCGCGTTTCCTCACACGGTCTGTTGTTCTAAGTTTGTCCCTCGGTGCTCGGCCTCCCCCCCCCCTCATGTCGTTCCCATTGTTAGGCCACTCATGCGCATCGCTCCTCCATCTACTCAACACTTCCCTCTTGTGTCGAGGCCTCTCGCCAGTACCTTGTCTCACCTCCTGCGCATCGGCCTTTCCGATATGCCTCACCGCCTTTCGCCCCCTCTGCGATGCTCCACACACCTCGAAGAGTTGACTCTCGTTGGCTCCTTCCACACAACCGCATACACTCCCCTGCGCGGTGCAGTTATTAAAGTTTCGTTGTGCTCCACGATATTTGTATAGTTGGCCCTTCCATACGGACTACTACGATGGCAACAACGATTTTCATATACAACGCTTGCTCACAACTATTATAGTTCTCTCTAGCAGTTGGCTTTCGCTTTGTTCCTCGGAAAGTCAACATTTGGTATTCAACACTCCTCCATTGAACTCTCTCACGAGACTCTTGCTGCAAGTATTTCCACCCAGGGTGGAACGTCTCCCCTCCTTGTATTTTGACCGTGTTTCTTCGGGTCGGCCTGCATCGGTGCCACTTCCCGCAACAACGAGGGCCATCGCGGTGCTTTTCTTGACAGCCACTTGTTGCTAGCGAAACCGGCCGTATTGTCATTAATTGCCAGTCTGCGTTGTGAAATCACGAGAGATTAATTGATTTCGAAGTGCTATGAAGATCTTATTGTTTCATCGCTGCCTGGCTCACAGCAAAGCCCTTGGGTTTTGATTGAAGGTTTTGGTTGACGAAAATTTCATGATTCGAACTTGGAACGGTGGTATACACCGCATTTGGTCACAACGCACTGCGGTTCATCGTCGGTTCTTTCGTCTGTAGTACGAATGGTTATAATATATAATAGCAGACCATCACTCACAAACGCATTGGTCCCCACCTCACTTTTGGCCGTCGATTCCATACGACTCTCCCTCATTATTCCGATCAGCGATAAGCTCGCCACTCTTTGACAATGCTCACCCTTCCTTGAAAACTTTCACACTCTCGCATAACGGTCTTTCCGTGGCCTCGTCCCTCGGTCCACCACGTCGAATCCTCCTTGTTGTTTCGAAATAGGCTTCCACCATTGATCTGCCAGGAAGGTGTGCATCATAGTGGCCAAATACTTCGATCTTGTGACAAAGCATTTGCGAAGAATTAGTTGAAATTAAAAGGATGAAGACTTGGGCACGCAAGAGGTATTCTGATTCCAATTAGAAATGAAGTGCTAGTTCAAAGAAAGTTCCTTACGGACAAAGCCATCCAAAAACGGCCTCGCTTTCGCTCTCGTGCCTGACGAGCGGATAATTATATTCTTTGTTGAAGCTTGTCATCATTGAGCGCAACGAGTCAAGGAAGCAAACTAGCAGTACTCCTTTATAATTAATTAATATTGTTTCATTGCGCCACACACAATGCCTAGGAGACTCACCTTCCTTTGAAGGTTCAAAGAAAAATGGCAGAGGAGCGAACGTTGAGACTAGAATGGAATGATTTTCTTTGCATTTGCATTTATTCGCTAGAATTTTCAAGAAACAAGTGTTTAGGAGTGCGATCAACAACAATTTTATCACTTGTGGTGCTTATAGTCGACACGAAACTGTTGAAAGGATTCACAATGTCTCCACAATTATACACAAGTTAGTTTTCAACGGTATGGTGGTTTTTTGTTGGCCAACATTGTCTTTATCAACATTAACACTATCACATGTAATAGAATGTGTTCAATATAAACACTCTTGAGAAGCTAACACTCTCCATTGATTGAGTTTGATTTGTTGAGAAGAGAAATAAAAATAAAAAATATGGCCGAGATATATTGGAATATTAAGAGTTCTTTGAATACTCTAATACCATTCCTGGTGTCCAATAATACGATTGTGATTGACAAAGCCATTCTCACGAGATATTCAAACCTATTTTCGAAATGTGCAAGAAAAGATTGAGTTTTTGCGACTTGAATCTCAATTCAACAAGAAGAATTACAACAATGGAGTCATCATTACGAACTTGTCCTGCGGCATTCGAGAAAATTAAGAAACAGACTCCCATAAACAACGAAGTTAGTAATCTTTGCGGTCGATTCACATTCGGTGCCTAGTTCAAAAGCGATTTGTGTACGGTCTGAGAAGTTCGGGTTCTACCTCTGACCCATCGTGGGACCTTGGGAAGAGCTTGGCTATAACAAGCACAAAGCGGTGTGGTCTGACAAGGATTTGTCCTTTCATATTTTGGACTACTCCAAGCCTATAAAATTTCGGTACCCGGATTTCTTTATGACGATTTTTTTGCTAGATGTTCCGGATCTTGCCTCGCTTCCACAACAACAACAACAAATTTTAAAATGCCAACACGCTGGTACAAGGTTGGCCATATGAAAGATCATTGTTTGATTTTCACCCATGAAAGCACTATGGTCGCACACCCATTCTTCACACGGATGCTTAAAAAACAAGCCTCTTGCAGAACAAAGATTCATCTTGGATGGATGCTTCTTGAAAATGGGCATCAACGGCCCAAAAGATGTTTAAGTCTGGCAATAAAACTTGTTCCTGAAATATTGAACAAACTTGCAATTGAGTTTTCGCTATCATCTCACCTTGTACGAAGGAAATCGAGTGAACGTACAAGCTTCAAAGCCACATCAAGCGAGCACAGGCCACAACTTGTCATTCCGGATTTAGAGTTGTAACCGGAGACACGAATGCCCCCTGAGCATTCCTTTGGTTGGTGGACAACCTTAAACCATCTGTCGAGGTTGATATTCTTCCTCTTCAAATAATTAGGAACACTTCCTCTAGTAGAATACTTGACTTCTTGCTAGTTTTGGAAGAGTTCGGAAAATACGTTAAGCATTCCAATGTTGGTGGTCATCCTTAAACCATCATAGGTTGTAAACCTCCTTCTTCTGAAGTTGAAGGTCTCCCTGTTCAAATATGAGGACCGCCCTCTGCTGTGACCTAGCTTCTTTTGATTTGGAAGAGTTAAAGTTAATAAGCGTTCCGGTGTTGGTGGTAATCCTTAAACCACCTCTTTATGCCAACATTTCGGTGATTTACTTCGTGCGCCATGCATGCTTTGCGATTTTATTATTATAACTCTCTTCTTGGACTCACACTTACCCTTCGGTTAAGAGGGAGAATGTTGGACACCTAATCTTCAACGGGTAGGTGTGGAAGGCGAATGGACAAATAAGTCCAAGGGCCACTTGGAATGGGAATCCAAGGGTCACACCAATGTGATATAAATATACATCTATGGTGAATAATAAAATAACTCACGCTTATCTTTCTCCTTGTGTGTTTACTTGATCATTCACCATGCGTATGTTTAACAAGTATAATATGGCCAAAATAGAAAGAATGTCAAATTCAATTGAGATAATATGAAAAATGACAATGAAGCCTCGAGGGTAAGAATATGTAGATTTTCATGGATACAGTATTAGTTGAGATACCTATAAAATGTGAATTAGTTAGTTAATATTGTAGTTTAGTTTCCATCATATCAATAATTCAAATCTATTGAAAAAAGATTGAGAGTAAAGTCAAATCTAATGAAAAAAAGATTGAGAGTAAGAATCACTTCTCAAAGATAACACACTGTGATGTTATGAATGTCTTTTGCACACTCCTTGCAATAACAAAAATTTGATGAATGATTCTTTGTCCTGTAAGTCAATAAAATTTTCTGGACTAACCGAACTTAACATAATTAAAGGATTAAAGAAAAACATAATGAATTGATTTATTTTGAAGTTACATAAAGGTCAAATTTTAAAACCAAAAAAGCTATTAAACAAGAATATGAATGCCTGAATTTATTTCAAGTTGCAAAAGTTCAATTTTTTAATATTTATACCCCAACTTTATGTATTTTAGAAACTACAAATCATTAATCGACACCTCATAAAATCTATAACCAGCTGAAGTTCATGATTCCAGTAACGAATTGTCTTTTCCCCAAAAGAAGACAATGAATTTGATCAGGAGAATATTGTTCATAATATGGGTTCATAGTTTTTGACTTTGAATTTCGGAAAGCTTATGAATGACCCCATACAATCACGATTCCATCCTGTACCTCAATTGAATCAAAGATCCCTCACCTATTATGGCTTCAATTTCCTACAGGTAAGTTCTCCCCTGCTTCAGTTTATGTGTTTATTCTTAATATTTATTTCTGCCATCATTATGTGTGTGAGAGACTGCTATGCCTAGTTTTGGTTGAGATGTGTCCAAAATGTGATGACTGGTACAGACTCTGACTGAATTCCGATCTCATAGTTCGACGAGTTTTATTTCCTCACCATAAGTCCATAAATGCGATCAGGAAGAGAAGTATCGTCGTCAGATTAAAATCTGACAGCAGGCATTTCTCCCTGGGCACGCGGGCATTTTCTCCCTAGCGTGCTGGGCATATGGCAGAGGCAAAACCTCGCCTAATTCATGCTCATGTTATATGGAAACTCCCCAAACCTTCTCTCTGTCAAAAGAGTTGTGCCAAAATCCCATGATTGGAATGAATTTAATGAATTCTTATCAAATAAATCATATACCCAAATTATAAAACCTGCAAAACTTTGTCTGTCCAACAGTTGTGCAGAATGTAGTGTATTTCTGAATCTCAGCAGCAACTATCAGTACCCTGCAGATCTATTTGCAAGCCGGCAATAAGGGCACCCTTTCATTCTCTGCCATTGATGGCTTTAAGTTCAGATTTGAAAAGGAAGACAGGATTATGCCCTTCTTTGAGACCTTGAACTATTGGGGATTTCAGAGAAAGAACCAAACTCAACTATGCTTCCTGTGGCAAGCTCATGGGTTATATTTATGATGATGGCCGTCCAGCTACAGACAGTAGTGGTCAATTTGGCACATGGGTCCCAGCCAAATCTGTGCCCAGATATCCACGGTATGAATTTAAAGTCAAAGCTCTCCAAGCAGGAACAACTGAATGGCAGATTCAATATTTCTTCTGTGTCTGACTGAGAACCCCAGATAGTTTATCATGTTGTGAAATTTGCTAATAGAGTTTATGGAATTAAGTTTACTATTATTGTTTTAACTTGTGTTGGCTATTGTTTTATCCAGAATCGTGTGATATTTTTTCCATGTATGGAATTTTGAAATATTTATCAGTTACAACTCATCTGTTTCCATAGCTAGTGATACAGATTTGCCTACATACCTTGTAATTACAGAGTATTATGCAATTTTGTACTAGTATTTTGGTTTTTATAAAATACTGTCTATCAACTGGGTGCATTAAGTTACCAGGATAGAGATATGGATCCGGATTTTGATATGGATGTGGATCTGGGTCTGCTAGGTTTTTGAAACGCCAAGATCCAGAAATGGCTGGGAAAAAAATCAGATATAAAAATAAAATGTAATTAATAATTAAAAAAATGAAAATTCAGAGTTAAGAATGAAAACCCTTCAGGAATCCCAAAATTAGCTAGCAAATCCAAATTTAACCAAAATTAAAAACAGCTGCCATAACATTAGAAATCAGGGTGAAGATCTCTCAAGATGAGCGCTGTCCAAAAATGAAAGAATGGATGCCAGGAACACAGTGGCCTGATGGAGAAAAAAATTAGCGCCATGGTTCCAATGGGCCTACTGCCTTAAAGTGGTTAAAAAGCATCCTTTTAACAGAACAATGGGTGAGTATAAAGGAGAACTTCCAAGGGGTATACTGTACTGAACTGGGTAAGCTACGCACCAAATTTTCAGTAATAGAAACTTGGCTGATATCTGGGCCTGAAAACAGTGAGCCACTTTGTGTTTTCAGTCATTTCTTCTCGCCAAATACCACAGATAAACTGCTCACGTCATGCTTGGGAGTGTATCCAAGCTTTCATTCTGTTAAAATTGGTTAAGAATTATCCTTCTTAATAGCTGAAAAATAGAGCTATCCTCTGTTCCCAAAGGAACTGAAATCTA
Organism: Pinus albicaulis; assembly: GCA_034641835.2. Taxonomy (NCBI): domain Eukaryota; kingdom Viridiplantae; phylum Streptophyta; class Pinopsida; order Pinales; family Pinaceae; genus Pinus; species Pinus albicaulis. The sequence goes on from CM076581.1 coordinate 1,039,313,970, forward strand.
TTAAGCCATCTATATCCAACATGTGATTTCGCTCATAATATTTGAGCCTGTGTCATTGAAATGCCGCCTTTATAGAAATATTTATTATACCAGGATTTCCTCTTGTTAGTGATTGGAAACAAACTCCTGGGCAACTGGATGGACATGGTATTTCTCATGTAGCACTTAGAGTTTAATTCTAGAGAGAACAAGAGAAAACTGAGCTGTCATTCAGAGAATACCAAACAGTGAGTTTAATTAGGGGAACAAAAGAACACTAATAGCAAAATCAAATGGAGAGCACTATCAAGAAGAAGAAGTAGAGCTAAGAAATTTATGAATAGAATTCAAAATACTCTCAAACAGAGAACAACAAGAGAAAATAGAATCTATGAATCAAGAACCAATGGTCTGCCAGTAGCTTCCATGAACTTTGAGTATGGTTGCCCTGGATATTTAATTAGAAGTTAAACTCCTAGCTTCAAGCTTTGAGTTCTATCTACATCTTCCCAAGCAATTGCAGGTAGATGAAATTATCTCTATTGTCTCTTGGAATGGGATGGAGGTGGTTTTCTTAGAGACTGGGAATGAGGTTTAGAGTTTTTATTTTAGGGTTCCAACATTGAGTGCAATCTTTTTCATTAAAAAATATCTGGTTTGTCTGGATCAGCAGTCAAACCTGAAAGGAATCCATTTTCAGAAACAGGCCCTGGGTGGTCTGAGGAGATCCAAATCTGAATCCGACGGGGGGGATCCAAGATCCAACTCCCAAGCCTAACAGTCTGTCAAGCTAATTGTGTGCTAGTTTTAGAGTTACCTCTTCCTTTGGGGTAAGTTTTCTGGTGATTTCAATTTTTTTTTTCCTCATACAGAAGGGTTCATATTGTAGGGATACAATTGCCATCCCTTCCAAAGTGAAATGACCATTATCATATCAAACTAGCCTTATCCTTGCTACCTATGTATTGGTAGTCATGAATTTAAGTCCTACTTCTAGCTTTTCATAGTATTTTCCTCAGTGCTTAGATGAGCTGCTGAATAGCTTTCAAGTTATGAATAAAGAATTTACCAATTTAAGGCAATCAAGAATGCTTGGGTGGCTAGTTCAATTTGCTGTTTGATGTCAAATAGATCGATGAGGTCCTATGTGAGATTGTTCATAACTTAATGTATATATCATTGTGGTAAAGTGCAGTGGGATTAGAACTTATTCTGGTTTTGTGAGATTCCTTTCTGTATGTAGCATTAGTATTGTATTTCAGAATAGAGGAATAACCTGTTCGAGTGTTTTAATAACCCAACGTTTGATTTAACAAGTGAGTCCATCATCGAAATGCTTGGCAGTATTGTATTTGATTGTCAGATATCTACATTCAACTTCAGAAAGGGAAAAACTTAATGGTTGCAGCCAGTTGCCAGTTGGTTTGTTGGTTGTTGAAGCATGGAAGATTATCCTTGAAAGAGGAGATGGGACTATTCATTGGAGGGGCTGTCTAAGAAGATTCCAATTGAGTATCAATAAAAGTTTTTTACTGAAACATTTGTGTCCATTATAGTTTCGAGTTTTTGCATTCCTTTGTCATTTTGCATTTGATGTTATGGTTCTGTGAGGTTTGATCCAGAGGCTTCTTCAAAGTCAAAATAAGTCGATGAAGAAATAATAACTGATTTATGAACTGATATGAATTTATCTCTTCCTCAAATAATTTCTTTTTGACGCAAAACATGCAACTTTTATTTTAGTAGAAAGAATAGAAAGAATAATAGCATATCGTGGGGCCAGAGGTACCCTGTTATTCCATCTCTTTGGCCAAACCAGAGAGAAAATAAACAGAAAAATCCAATATTCCATATTACAGGATATGCATTCTTCACTTGAAAAGTCATACCAGCAACATGTCAAAACAGAAAAACCTTGGGACGGAGCTTGCAGCTTGCAAGTTGCAACATAACAGTAACAGAAAGAGTAAACAAAAATCAGATTAAAAGTAATTTAGAGATCATCTTGAGGCTAGCAGTAGTACTACAGCCTCTTCTTCCAGTATCTCAGTGGCCCTTCCTCCCGATCAAGCCCTTGTTTGGAAAGTGTCTGCCTCCATGTTGTTCTCCCTGAAGATATGTGTTCTGCCATTGAAGAGAGTGATTTGACTTGATCAAACAGGGTTCTCAAGAGTCAAATTTGCATTCCAAAGATCCAATTGTTGTAATAACCAATTTGAAACCTCCAAACATCTGAATTTCTTAAATTCGTTTCCCCCTTGTCAAAATGAACAAAATGGCCCATGCCTTCTTTATCCTCTCATCTAGCATGGGATTTTATCCCAGATTGAAGAACTTGCTATTAGGCTGCATTTGGAGTGATGGCTTTCATTCATCCCTTACTTTTGATTTCACAGATTTCAAGATCATTATTCAGTTGCTGTTATCCTTGCACATGATAAGAGAAGATGCAGGGTTATCTGATGGAACATTATTGAGTATTCAGGGAGGGTTTGGCTAGTGCAAACACTTTCCTTGTTCCTTAACACCTCCTTGTGACAGTTTATCTGATCAATTAGGTGGGTGATACCTGCCTAAACTGTCTTGACTAGGAGTATTTGTTACACAATTGATTGCTCATTATCCTCTCCTTGAGGGAATTTCTTCATATATTATTTTAGATTTCTTGCACACATTTGTATATTGGTCTAGCCTTCAAGTATATTGGTTCATGGTTCATAGCATTATGGTTTGGTTTTGGAACTCCATATCACCTGTGATAGTTTGACAGTGATGTGACATGCTTTGAGTGGTTGAATATTTTGTAGTTTCAATCTACTTTTCTATTGTTTGGCCCTTTTCAGTCAATTTTGTTCAAAGGTATGAGACCCCCTTCAGGGTCCACAAACTATGACAACTCCCACAATTTTACATCATAAAAAAAAACTGCATAGTTAACAACTCAATATGTATATTGTCACATATAATAAATAATGTAAAGAAAACTTGATTTATGGCAATTTACATAAGTTAACCAACAGAGAATCCTTGGTTATGGTGGCTAGGTTCTTTGGTACTCTGCTAGGAACACTTGACTAAATGTGTCCCACCTTGCCAACTAGGAAATTCTACTTGACTTCCTAGTCTAGGGAACCTCCATAGGTTCCCTAGCCCTCCAAACAAAGTCCAAACTGCGGTTGTAGTGTGTGAAGATCTATGCCAACGCCCCTTCATTGTCCAACACCAAAAATCGACCTCTCGGTGACAACAATCAAACCTGCACTCCCAAGTGAAAAAACCAAAATCCACCCCAAAATCCTCTTGTTGCTCCTCCCCCGCACCCCTAAGTTTACCACAAAGCTCCTTGTAGGCAGCCCCTCTCTCCCCAAACTTTACGCACACTTATCCCCCCTCGAGTTAATGCCACCAATCTCCCATAATGGCCTCTACCATCCTCCATACATTTCCTTATCAAAAAAATAATTTGAGGCAATCAATAAATACTAATGGTAATAAAACAATACTAGTTACTTTCTTTGGTCAATCATATCAAAACGGATTCATATGAATCTTGATTAATTAAATATTGAATTAATCAAAATAATTATAATTAATTAATTAATTTAATTATTAATTGGGATTAAATATTAATCAATTAATTAGCCATTAATCAAGCTTAATACTAATCATAAGATATTGATGTATGACATACAAGGTGTGGGTATATAATTAAGCATACATATATCTCCTCTAACGATTCTAATATACTTATAAGAATTAGTTACAAAAGTAAATCACTTAGCAGGGAGGTTAATAACCTTAAATAAGATAATGAGATCCAGTGGGCATTACATACACCCTCCTTTAGAAAAAAAAAAAACAATACAAAGTTAGAGTGGAAGAGGACCACAAGCAATCAAAATGTTGTATGTCAATAAAGAATAACAAAATAGGAAAGGATGTAGTGACGAATTTAATTCCATCATGTTAGTTTTTGTAGCATCGAGATGGTGTTCTGGTACGAACTTTGGTCGAGTGGCTAAGAAACACTGAGACTCCAAAACTCAAAAATTGTTTACGGAAAGTCCACTAGAAACAACTCAAATAGATGGTACAATATCGGTGATTAAATTTCTTAGAAGTCTAACATAAGAAAAAAATGACTATTTAAAAACGATTAATTGAGAAATGTGGAGATTTCTCCAAAAACTCACACGGATCAACTCATAAATGATCTCCAATTGTTGATAAGGATTTAATTTTGGTTGTTGGTGATCCATTAAGAATTATAAGAGGAAGTCGATGGGGGTTGAGAGAGAAAAAAATTGGAGGTCGAGTTTTGTTGCGAGAGATCGAGTTTCCGAAATTTGGGTGATTCCAGGCGAGAAGTTTGAGCCAAAGAGGGGCGCGGAAGGCATGGGTGAGGGTAGAGACAATGAATTCGAGGAGGAAGATTTCTGGATTGGAAGAATCAACTACGGTGGGGGTCGAGTTTCCTTAGTGACATTTTATGTAGGGATTGCGTAGTGTTGGGTGTGTGTTATATTCTTTCCATGACTAATCACGCGTGGGGGAGGGGTAAGAGGAGGCGATAGCCACTGTCGGGGTTCGGGGCGATTGCCGATAAAAATTTTGGTCCCTTAATTTCCGGTGGGCGGTCTGTGCATGGTTTTGTGCATGGTTTTGCACATGGTTTTGGGGTACGATGGTTTTGGCCCCTGGTATTTTTTTGTAGATCCGGTCGAGGAGAACTACGGTTATGTTCTTATCCGGGGGTTAATGGATTAGGGTTTATGTATGCTTCGACATGTATATGTATGCGTTGTAACACTAAAAAATTATAATAATGAAAAAAATCAAGGCACGAGTCATCTCGATTTGGGATCCGGAAAATCTCTTGTGTTTATTTGTTTTATGTTTATATCGTCTTTATTGTTTGTTTTTACTTTTGTTATAAAGATTAGGTATTATTAGATAATTTGCGACTAGGGTTAAAACCTACGTTGGTATCGGAGCTATTTAGAAGCTTCAAGGGGCAACCTGTGGGGTTCTTCTATCGGGAACACAAGGTGAATATAATCGGTGGAGATACGGGATGGAGATTCTTAGCATGAAAAGAGATGGCGAGCGACGGAAAGATGAAGATCGAGAAATTTAATGGTAGAGTTTGAGTTGTGGAAGCTCAAGATGGAGGATGCTAGTGGATAAAGATCGGTGGATCGCGGTAGATCCGAGTACTAAACCAACGGCAATGTCGAGATGAGGGCGGAAGAAAGGCGGATCGAGCTAAGAGCACAATACGGTTGTGTGTCTTAGATTCGGTGTTGTTGAATGTATTTGGGAAGCTACGATGAAGAATTTGTCGAAAAACTTGGACTTGCCAATCTAAGTCTCCGATGAATAAGTTGTTCCTGTGGAAAAAAGGCTGTTCTTTGAGGATGAGGATGGAGACTCGGTGACATAACGTACGAATACCTTCAATACTGTGGTAAGTCGGTTGTCATACGGTGATGGCAAAATCTCGGATGAAGATAAGTGCATCGAGTTTGTTTGTGTTCTCTACCGGACTGGTAAGGACGATGTGGTTGTTACGGTAGGTAGCAATACAACTACCGAATTTTGATGACATTGTCTCGACGCGGCATCGGAGGGGAAATGAGACGGAGAAATATGGAAACCGGAATGGAGATGCCTTATACATGCGAAGAAGGTCCCAAAACGAGAAACAAGAATAAGGTTTCGAGTGGGAGATCTAAATCTGGGGGGGAGATCTAAATCTCCTGGAAAGTTTGTCGAGTGTATCTTGAAGTACGCGAAAGGAAGGGCACTACAAAAGGGTGCGGATCTAAAGCTCTGAGAAAGAAGGGATGCGATGATGCTCTTTGCGGAGAGCAAAAACCACCTCGAGATGAAGGTGGGGAGGATGTGTGGCCCAGCTTCTTCTTCAATACACATAGATGTGAGTTATAGTTGATTGACTCGGTGCATCCTTTCACTTCACTCCCCATCAAGAGTGGTTAACGAGTATTAGAGAAATATCGGTGGTGGTGATGTCTTCCTAGGGGATGATAGGAAGGCCGAATGGTCGGCGTGGAAAAAGGTCAAGTTGAAGGCTGCCAGGTGGAAGAAGTTGAGAACACTTCACAGTGTTCTTCATATTCACAAGTAGCCGAAATATGATTTGTATGACGAATGGATGATGCGGTGTAAAAACAATGTTCGAGAAAGATGCCCGCAAGATGGTTCGAGAGCAACGGTAATACGGGAGTTCGGTGGAACTGCGTACAAGCCTACAAGGTAACAGCATTGATGGTGTAACGGTTCATGGTTCTGAAGAGTGGGGCGGAAGCCTAGCGTACGGAGAAAAGACCATGCTGTGGCATCAAAGGCTTGGACATATTGGAGAAGGGGCCTTGGGATACTACGTAGAAAATGGTATGGTAGAAGGTATGTCTAATTTCTCTGCGGATTTCGATTTGAACATTGTGTATATGGGAAGCGAGAATCGGTGAGTTTTCCTTACGGTGCTAAGAGGGCGAACAGAATGTTAGAACTTGTGCCTGAGTGATGTGTTGGACTTTGTGTCGGTTCCATCAGGAAAGTCTGTGTACTATGTTTCATTCATAGATGACCTCAAGGAATACATGGATATGTTCTTGAGGAAGAAGTAAAGTCTTTGTGTGATTTAAAGAATTTAAAGCTGCGGTGGAAAACCAGGACATAGAAGATAAAAGTAGAAGACAGGATAATGGTGGGGAGTTAACGAAGAAATTTGAAGAGTTAACAGCAAGTGTGGTATGTATATTGAGAGGACTACTCCATACCCACCTCGGCAAAACGGAGTTGCGAGAAAGAATGAACGGAACAGTGGAAAAGGCAAGAAGCATGCTCGGTGGTATCGGGTTAGGACAAGAGTACGGGCGAGGAGGGCGATTGGAGAGCGCATGCTATGCGGTTAACAGAATCCACGCCAGGTGTTGGAGGATAAGACTCCACATGAGGTATGGACGTGAAAACCCTCTCTTTCACATCTAAAGGGTATTTGGATGCCCAGTGCATATATACATGTTCCAAAGCGAGGAAAAGGACCAATTTGGATAATAAATATGAAGAATGCATCTTTATTGGTATAAGGATGGTTTAAAAGGTTACAAGCTTTGGAACCCGAGAAACAAGGAAGGTTGTGTACAACCGAGATGTGGTGTTTAGAAAGGTGAAAGATGTTGTTAAACATGAATTCATACAAAAGGTGCTTTGTGAGAAGATAGAGTTTGAGCTAAAAGGGTATGAATTAGACTCTACAATAGAGAAGAAAATTCGGAAGAGGAGAGAGCCACAAACTCCAAATTTTGTGAAGATGTTCGGGAAAAGAAGACAACTAAGTATAGTCCATCTACTTTTGTTAGGGTTTGTCTTAACTATTGTTGGCACACCTATAAAATTTTCTATATCAAAAATTGTTAAAGCATTTTGAAACCTTCGAAAACAAGTTTTATTGCCAAAAATGTTGTTATCTCTTGAAGCCTCTTGAAAACATCATACCTTTGTTTCAATTTTCATCAACATTTCCTTTCCAAACCAGAGAATCCTTCCAAACAAGAAAAAGGCTAACTGTAAAATCACCATTTTCCCTTTCCTCCGCTACAAGCTAAAACTCCCTTCTTGCACTCCCTTTTCCTCCATAAGGTCCTCCATTTTTCCATCTGTTGTTCCCTTCTACACCAAATCCACCTTATAGAGTTTAAAACTCACTTTTGTTAAGTATGAATCTTTAAGTAGGCAAATATCACTTTAGCCTACGCATAACAAATAGCTCTAACATCGATTATGGTGCCAAATATCTTTAAATCTGCAATTAGGTGATCCAAATAACGCTTTGCTGAAATCTAGATCTAAGCATAAAAGACATTAAGCGGATAAAGTAAAATGTGGCTCCGCATGCATCCAATAGACAAGACAAGAACAATGTGTTTGAAAAAAGAATTTTTTTTTTATATTATATTAAAAAGGGGCACTGAGAGGGAAAACAAGAAAGGTGTTTTCAAATTTCTCCCTCGATAGGATAGGTTCTTGAAAGTCCTGACATTTCGGATCTAAAATTCCTCTCTCTTGTTGTGTAAAAGCCTAGACAAACATAGAACTCGATGGGAGCTCTGAGAAAAAAATGAACGTGACTTAGTATAGATCCAAAGTGATCTAATGCAATGGGGGTCACTAATGAATGGAAAACCACTTTTATTTATAACAAAATATTAGGGCGATCTAGAAACTTGGTACATGAATAAAATATTATTAATCGGGTCTAGAACCACCTTTTAGGAATATTTTATTATATTTGTTGGAGAGAGAAAAATGATTTTTGACTTGGGTCAATTCCTTTATTTATAAATAATAAATAAATAAATGGTTTATTTACTATTTTAAGGAGAAATGGTGGGAATATAATTAAATAAATAATTATTTATTTAATTATTTATAAATGATTTAGTCGGAATTTAACTAGGAATATTATTTAAATAGGATTTAAAATAACTTATTCCTGGAAATAATCAAATAAATGAAGTTTGGTCGGTTTTCCTTGTTTTTGAGTTAAATGTGACCGGGAAATGTAAACAAATAAGTTATTTCATATGGTGAAAGCAATTTTACTTAGGGTAAAATTGAATGCTTACATGGTGTACTTGGGTTCATCTAATAATAATAGGTTAGATGACCAAAAAAATGGTGTAACACTTTTTAACTTTCTTGAAACCCCAAATCCATTGGAAAAACTTGGAAAATTTCATTAAAAATGTTTTTAACACGGTTTAAGCCCCCTTGGGCTAAGTCCTAAACGACTTCCCCACCATACGCCTTGGTGCTAAAACCAAGCACTAACCCTTTCGGTAGCTAATCGCATGTTCGTGTGAGCGCACAAGTCCATTCGCCATATTAAAACCTCCAGAGTGTGTTTAAACTTAGTGTTTACAACCCCAGGTCATGTTATTTTTTCATATAAACCTTTGTACCCACAATCGGGTGCTAAAACTTGTTAATAAACATTTTCAGATTGACTTTTTCCTTTGAAAAATCAAAAAAACCCTTTGTCCCTGAGATTTTGGTCTAACTTAACCCCTACAATGTTTTTTAAGTCAAATGGGTAGATTGAAGAGCCGCATCAAAAGTTAAGATGCGATTCCGATCTAATATTTAAACCCCGCCCCTCCACTTTTCATTTCATATAGCCTACGCCGGGGACTAAGTGTTGAAGTCCCAAGGCGCTAATACTTGTCGAAGTTTCAAATGGTTAGATTGAAGAGCGGGCAGCAGCTCGTTACGATTGGTCCACTTTTATACGCCCTTGGCATGTGCAACACCACTTAAAGACCAAGGCCCCCCGAACGGGCGCTGCATTCCATATATATATATATATATATATATATATATATATATAGATATATCCGCCCAACGGTAAAACCTTTGTATTTTGTTAAATATCGAGTTTGTTATTATAAAGGTTTTCGCCGATGTGTGTTTTAACCGATCTTTGCCATTGATCATTGGGCCAATCAACGATACGTAGGTATTGCATCGCAACATTTTCATCGAGCACATTAAACTTTCTTCCACCTCACAGTTGACCCCTCCCAGTTCATTTCTGTAGTCGATTTGATTTGCGGATCGACGGTCCACATATAGTTGCATTGGGAGTTTTCCATTGGGTGCATCTAATTACTTTACTTTGCCCCCCTCAGATCTCCCGGAATTCTCGATTTATTCTCCACCATTGATCTTGTGGGTCGGTCTCATCCAAGCGACCCACGATCATCCCAAACCCCCAACTTCATTTTAAACCATATTTTCCTCCAGAACTAAGGTTTTTTAACCTTACCTTTTTCATTCTCTTCATTTCTTTGTTAAAACGGCTTTTCTTGAGTTATACTTCCGGGGCCAATCCCAGCACGTCGATCTTTGTGAATCGACGGACAAACTTTCATTTTCTCTCTGCGCTTCCCTTTTAACCTCCTCTAAACCAATCCCAACGGTTGGATGATGCCATCGGCGGCCACACTCTCTACCTACAACCTGCGAAGCGAGTTTTACCTAAATAACGCGAGTTTCTTAATTAGTTTAGTGTTTTGCGAATTAACGTGGTTTGCCATTATCGTGAAAACGAAAGTGCAGGAATGACGATTCACGCCTGATTCATCAAAAGGGAACCATTCACGGGGTTCTACTCCTTGTCTCGTCGATGCTTCATGGGCATTGATGCCATACGAAACACGTAAGTGGCTGCACATCAACAAGACACGGTGGTGGAAATCACAATCGAAGTATCGGTGTCGGAGACAAAAATACCCGAACGGAAGATTGAGCGAATTTGTGGGGATTACGGCTAAGAATGATTATCGAAAGCCTAATCTCCAAATTAAAACACGATTAAAGGTAAATCGTAAAGTGTTTATCGGACGGAAGGCCTCCTTCCCCGCACGTACGAACTGGAGCAGTTCCTCGACTGCACCACAAAGCCACCTATGCCTCAAAGCATTCAAAACGAGGAGGCAAATCGGTCCTCTCGGCTACCATAGTGCCACCTGTACACTCAAAGGCATTCGACGGATGCGAAGGTATTGATCAAAATCGGATATTTGCCTCAACTCGGTAGAAAAATTAATTCGCAAATAAGCTTAATGTGAAAATATCGGCGGAGTTATTGCTAAATGAAACAAAGCCTTAAGAAGTCAACAAAAGCTCCCATAGGGTTTAAACTTAAATGTAAACGATTAATACAATGAGAATATCTATATATTCTCCATTTGAGCCCCTCAAAGGCAAGAAGTCATTAGTTTTGTATTAATTGCCTTGGGAGATCTTTTTTTATTGGTTCTGCATATTCTCATTCTTCTATAAATATGCATACATGAAGATGAGAGTTTTTGTTAGTTGATCACTAGTTGTAATATTGAAACTCTGCGGAAATAACATAGTACATTGAAGTTGAAGAAGAAATTGAAGTTTTGGAAGTCTGATGATGTTTGTTGCATGCTTGTTCTTCGAAAAACTCTGTGTTGGATCCATGAGCTTGGGCCCCATTGGTGAAGTATTCTAAGCATTTTAATGTTTTTCCCTTTATTTTCATTATGTTCCATAATTTCTTACTACGATGGGATGAAAGTTTAGACAGAAAATGACTCCTGAAGCACCTTAGACCTATTGTCCTTCAACATTTTATGTTTTCTTCTACGAGGTATTTTAGAGGCTTAAATATTTCTCTTTAGCCCTCATGCTCGTTGTTCTCTAATAAGTTCGAATAGTTGGTTTCGACATGATTTATGATTTCTCCCACCAACTTCTTCTGCCTACCACTTAAAAACTATTAGTGAAGTCTCCCTTTGAAGTAGCTTTATTTATAGTAAGCCAAGGAGAAGTTTGTTAAGTCATGCCTTTGTCCTTGCTTAAACTTGATTTGTCTTAAAGAGTCTTTTATAGTTGTGGTCATAGATGTGTTAGGTGTTCCCTCTTCTATGATTGCAATTATCGATGAATCTTTTATGTTTTCTAAGTCATTTGAAATAAAATCTTTGAGAAATAGGGTGTTCCCCGAATCTTCGTTCTGTTTTGAAAGTTGTCTTAAAGTCATTATTTGCTTAAAGAATGTTTGTAATTTATGGTTAACTTTATCTATCAAATATTTCTTTATTGTTCGAGTTATGTTTTCAAGTTCACACCTAATTTACGATAATCAAATTTCTCTTTCCAAATCATTGATGTCCATCTCATTCCAAAAACCAAACGATCTGCGGCCAAGTTAGATTTGCCCTGCGATATCATATCCATTGATGAGTATCTTATGACCTCTTCTTCGACTCATTGCCCAATGAACCGAAGGATGCTTTACTCCGTTACATGTATCTTTCCTAGACCTTTCATGTTATAACGTATCAATTCAACCAAGCAGACAAGCAAACACACATAGCATAATAACTAATCTAAAACCAATACTGAAAGCAGGACAAGATAAACCTTTGCAAGCAAACATTTGAGAGATCCCTCTGCGAGAACAAGAGGACTAGATCATGTAAATCTAAATATTGGTTCGATGTTGCCTTGTCTTGGTGCAAACTATCAAAACACGAGACACCAACATAATGGCGATCACGGTGGGACCTTTGAGTTCATAGTTGCCTAATAAGCTCTTATAAACTGAATTGGTCTTTCAAACCGCCATAGAAACTCGAGAAAAACCCAAAATATTTAGTTTGGCTTCATAATAAACATGGTGGTGGAACCATAAAACATTTTACCTTTACAAAGCTAAAAATTTTCCACCTGGTAGCTCATGACACTCCAAAAGGCCTATTCCCTTCCGGTCCTTATAGACTCCCTTCGGAATGCGATGAGCAAACCCAATCTGTCTTTTGTTGGTGGACAACAAATTTCAAAATCTTCCACCTAGCAACTCCACAATCCCAAAAGACCTAGCCGCTCCTTTGGTAAAGTACTGCGAACTAGTTAGAAAGATACGATGACATCTTGTATTACAAACATGGATCAGTATGGACGAAGGCTAAACTAAACACATTATTGGACCTAATTGGGAAAATAGTGTACATACTTGAAAAAAGATTGGGAAAGCACCGGACGATATAGATGTTGATTATCGGGCAACCTGTGTTTTTCCCGGATCAAACGGAAACTCAACCATTACAGAAGACCTAGACAATGAGCAATATACACAGTGATCAAGACTTTATGAAAGGTGAACAGGCTATATAGAAAACAATAAATAAAGTGCTAGTCATGATAGAAGAGATCGGGTGTATATGCTTGGGAAAAGAATTGAATGGAATGAGGCTAATTTGAATATTGATGATCTAGAACGTACATGCTCCTTTCAAATCTGAGAACAAACCCAAACATTACAAGATATGTCGATAAACAAGATTACGAAGAAAACGATGAAGAAGGTTGTCGGGGAAACTCTACGATTGCTATTTCTTGTACTATCTTATTAAGAGAACTTCATGATCAAATTGCAAATACTTATAGTGAGCGGTGCTGCCACAACGAGAAAACATAAGCCATCTTGAACTCACAAGATGCAGAGAATAGGAGAAGAGACAACACAACCGAGTCTACTTGCCTTTATGTCATGACTCATTTGAGATTATTAAAGAAGAATGACATCTGACAATATACTTGAAACAACTCATGAACCTTATAGTCAAAGTGAGCGCCATGAAAATCATGAGGAGTTGTTTGAAATTGAAATAGATCGGGAAAAGGAAGAGAATCACTCAAAATTCCCACTGCAAGCACAAGTAATGATTTCAGAGAAGAGGCTCAAGAAGACATCCAACCTCAAAACCGATTAACGCAAGAAGGAAGATTTGTTGTTTAACAACTCGATAAAAGGCGAAATTCCTTCTCTTTTTACATAGGGAAGAAATTGATCGGATATTAAATAAGCAGTGACCCTCAGTTCTTTATTAGAACAAAACACTTATGCTCATTTACCTACTAAATCTTGTTGTCTTGAAACGATAAACTTGTAGATGCTAAAGAACAAGGCGGTAACCCAATATGTTTGATTGAGTGAGTGTGTATACTAATGATTTTCAACTTACGATCAATCGATGATGATGATGAGCTTCAAACATAAACTAATCATGTAGGGCAACCGACGGTGGATTGGTGTCATGAATTTCATTTTATACGGCTTGAGAGCGACAATCGGCCAATCCAATCCATCGGAAATAGCTTTCACATAATTGGGAATCGACGATCTATTAGTTATGAGTTGAGATTAAAAAGGAGAGAATTTCATGAGCGGGATGAAGATAAAGGGCCTTCTCCTGAGAGGATTGAGGTAATAAATATACACAGCTCAAGAACATGATGATATCTTCACAAAGAAATGCGATCCATTGAATCGGGCATACCGGGATTACAAGAGGACAACTTGTTGCCAATATATGATGAGTCCTCCCGGTTCGAGATGACAATGAAGATAAAGAAATTTTTTCTTTCTCAAGAAGAATCTTTTCCTTGATCCGGTGGAGAAACGAAGATGGTCACAAGTTTGAAACATGTCTTCAAATACTCTTCACGAGGCATTGTTTCAAGATCTCTATGTCACTTCTTGAAGGCATTCGAAGAAGGGATAAAGGTCATTAGGAGTAGTGTGTTACCAAAAGCAAGAAGATTATTTAGCACTACGCTAAAGAACAAAAGGAATGGGAGTGGCCTTGTTTGTCGACACCTTTGATGAAGAAGGACCAATCATGGAATCATTTACTAGATTGGTTGTCTTGAAGAAGAGTTAATTAGCTAAAACATGTAAATATTCCAAGTTAGAGTAGGTTAGATAGGAATGTCAATAAAGCTCGGCTTTGAGCATTTAGTTAGTTGTTGATTTTTTTGTCTTGAAAGAAAAGAAAAATCTAAAAACAATAGAAAAGAGAGGAAGCCGATTGTAAAACAAGAAAGGTACAACGCCATACTAAAAAACAAAATGCGAAAGTGTGCAAGCTCAAATACCACTCCTAAAAACACACTCCTAGTTGAATCATATGGCTTAATCATGACTAATTGGCCCTAAATTTTCTGCTTTGATAGGTTAGTGAATTCGATTTTCCAAAGCTGTTTAATCTTGGCTTATCAATAGGTAGATTAGGCTAGAAATTAAAGGTTCAAACATGTTCAAAATCTAAACCTAAGTTTTAAACAAGAATGACTCACATCTGTTTTAAATTTAGAGTCAAACAGTCGGCCAGTTCTAATCATCTCAAAATCTGAACCGAGAAAACAAACGAAAAACTGACTCATACATAGTAAAAGCAATTTGAAAAAATATGAAGGAGGGTGCTTTAACTTTCGGATCTTAAGCCTTCCTTTTTTATTTAATTTTAAAATAATGTCTGTGTAAACATTTGTTTTTATGCTATAGATCAGCAACAAGTTAGACTATCAATTCGCTTGTATGCTTTTAAATTTTTGTTTTAGAAATAGTGAATAAAATTTTGTTAGGCTGTTTTTAATCCTAACATATTAGTAGATTAGGTAGAAAAGCATATGAACTCAATTTGTTAATTTGAGTTCATGAAGAAATAAGTAGAAATAGATTAGATTTTTTTGCTTTTAAAAAGAATAAAAATGTGTAAGAGGTTACCAATCCAAGTATCTAAAAGAAGAAAAAATGTTAGAACGATGGGATTGGGTAGATAGAAAACTTCTATTGATGAAGTCCATTGTTTTCCATGAGTACATGTGTTTCGGACCAAAGAAAGATCATTCAAGTAAAGAAAGACAACCCAGTGGATGAGGCAACTTTGATCGACCTCCCAGTCTGATGAAGTTCTTGATGCCTTCAAGAGAGCACCATCTGAAATCTTTTGACCAGCATTGGCCACATAAAATTTTCCATATCAAAAGGTGGTCAAAACATTTTGGAGCATTCAGAAGCAAGTTTTATTGCTAAAAATGTTATCTCTTGAAGCCTCTTGAAGACATCATACTTTGTTTTAATCTTCATTCTTGTTTCCTTTCCAAACCGAAATTCTATTGTTTTTCCAAAGAAAAAGATTAACAAAATCACCATTTTCCCTTTCCTCCAATTCAAAACTAACCTCCTTCTTGCCTCCCTTTTCCTCATAGGTGTAATTTTTCATTGTTTCATTTTTTCATACTTAAATCCACCTTACGAGTTTAAAACTCACTTTTTAACTGTCGAAACCCCAAATCCATTTGGAAAAACTTGGAAAATTTCATAAAAAATACGTTTTACCACGGAGTTTAAGCCCTCTTCGTAAGTCCTAAACCACTTCCCCACAATACGCCTTGGTGTTGAGACAGCATCCGCCTTTCGGCGCTAATCGCAGTGCACAAGTCCATTCGCCATATTAAAACCTGCGGTGCGTTTAGCTTTGTGTTTACAACCCCAGTCATGTTGTTTTTTCGTGTAAACCTTTGTACCCGGTGGGTGCTAAAACTTGTTAATAAACCTTTTAAGATTGACTTTTTCCTTTGAAAAATCTAAAAAAAAACCCTTTTGTCCTAGAGTTTTGGTCTAAATAACCCCTACAATGTTTTTTTAAGTCAAATGGGTAGATTGAAAGACATCAAAAAGTTCGAGTGCGATTAGATCCTATTATTTAAACCCCACTTCCCTCCACTTTTCATTTCATGTAACCCTCATAGGAACCAAGTGTTAAGGAATAGAAGGCGATAACATGTAAGTTGCAAATGGTTAGATTGAAAAGGCAAGGGCCGGCAAGCTCAGGTGCGATTGGTCCTTTTATATACGCTACACAGAATATTACACACACACACCGCTACGCAAGGCCAAGGCCACCGAACGAAACGTAATTATTATATATATATATATATATATATATATATATATATATATATCACTTCCGTGATGAAATATTTGTATTTTATTAAATATCGGATTTTCATTATTATAAAGGTGCCACTGGTGTATGTTTAAACACGATCTCTCGCAGATTGATCCCGATGAGCCGATCCAGCCCGCGCAGTGTCTGTCTGGCAACTGTGAGCGCGTTAAAATTCCTCTCCGTTCGTGCTTCGATTCATTTCATGAAATCTAATCTGATTTGCAAATCGTCGGTCTGCAGTGTATCGGGTGCTGTAGTTGTCTAATTAACGAATTTTCCCCCCCCCCCCCCATCCGATCGTAGGTTCCAGTTGCTACCGTTGATCTTGTGGGCAGGGTCTCATCCAGAAGGCCCCAAGATCATCCCGAACCCCCAACTTCAATTTAAACCATATTTTCCTCGAACTGAGTTTTTTAACCTTACCTTTCGCATTCTCTTCTTTCTTTGTTAAAAACGGATTTTCTTCGTTATACTTCCGAGCCAATCTGGCCGTCGATCTGCGCGGGTCAGCGGACCCGACTCATTGCTCCCTCTTGCTTCCCTTTTAACCTCCTAAACCAATCCCAACCATTGGATGAGTACCACCATCGGCCAGCCACATGCCTCTCTACTTACAACCTGCGAAGTAGTTTACCTAAATAACGAGGATTTTTATTTGATTTCGTGTTTTAGGGTGTTTTGACGGATTTCCATTATATTGAAAGAAAAAGACGAAGGTCGAAATGATGATTCCCATGCCTTTGATTCCTCAGAGAACCATTCACGAGTTTCTACTCCATGTCTCGTCGATACTTCATGGGCATTGATGCCATAGGCTCTGTGCGGTCTTCGCACATCAACAAAGACACGATGGGTAGAAATCACAATCAAGAGTATCGATTATCGGAGGCAAAATACACCGAACGAGAAGATTCGAATGAATTTGTGGGGATTACGGCTAAGAATGATTATCGAAAGCCTAATCCTCAAAACAAAACATAAATTCAAAGTGATATAGTATTTATCGGTTCTAGACCTCCACCACGGCCCAGGCCAGTCCAGTTCCTCCCGAAAACACACAAAATACACCTATGCCTCCGTGGCCAAAGCAGGCCAAATTGATTCTCTGGCTACCACGGTGCCACCTATTATCTCAAAGCATTCGATGAAATTTTAAGAGTTATTGATCAAAATTAGATATTTGCCTCAACTCAACCCGAACAATTAATTCGCAAAATAAGCAATAGAAAAAAATATCATAGAGTTATTACTACATGAAGCAGTGTTAAAAGTCAGCAAATCTCTTACTAAGTTTAAACTTAAATGTAAACCAATTAATAGAATATCTGTACTCTTCTCCATTGAGCCCCTCAAGGTTGAGAAGTTCATTAGTGTCTTCAAGCTGCCTAAGGAGATCTTTTATCGGATCTATCCTCATTCTTCTATAAATATACTTGTAGAAGATGAGAGTTTTATTGAACAGTCTTCAAATTGTAATATTGAAACTCTATGAAATAATACATATTAGAGCGAAGTTGAAGAAGAAATTGAAGTTTTGGAAATCTGGAAAATGATATTATTGCATAGCATTCTTGAGAAGGCTCTATCATTAGGATCCATGAGCTTAAAATTTGTTAGGCAATGTTCCAAAGCTGCTAATGCTGTTTTCATTATGTTCCGTAATTTATTACTACGGTAGGATGGTGCAGGCTAAGAAATGACTCACGAAGCACCTTCGCTTTGTTTGTCCTTCTTTGTTATGTTTTCTTCCTCTTAAGGGTATTTTAGAGCTTAAATCTTTCTCTTTAGCCCTCATGTAGTTTATTTCTCTAATAAGTTCGAATGTTGGTTTCAACATGATTTATAGTTCTCCTTGCTTGTCTGCTTTCCCATGCTTCCAGTAGTGGTCTCCCTTTGAAGTATCTTTGTTTATAGTAAAGCCAAGGAGGTACGTGCAGTCATGCCCTTTGTCCTTGCTTAAATAGTTGTGCTAAAAGTCTTTCTGGTTGCAGTCATAGATGTGTTCGTGTTCTTCTTCTATGAGCAAATTACAAATGAATCTTTTATGTTTTCTAAGTCATTTGAAACTAAATCTTTGAAAATAGGGTGTTCTGAGATCTTGGAATTTCATTTTGAAAGTTGTCTTGAAGTCATTATTTGGCAAAAAAATGTTTGTATAATTTTCATGGTTATTACTATATCAAATATTTCTGTTGTTCAAGTTATGTTTAAGTTGCATATAATCCGAGAATCAGAATTTCTTTTTGAAATCATTGATGTCCATCTCATTCCAAGCAAAACGATCCTGTGACCGATTAGATTTGCCCTCACGATATCCCATATCCATTGATGAGTATGTTGCTGGCCTCTTCTTGACTCCATTGCCCAATGAACCGAATGTTTCTCCATTCTATATATCTTTCCCTGAACCTTTCATGTTACTTGTTGTATCAATTCAACCAAACGAATAAACAAACACACCACCACACTTAATAACTAGTCTAAAACCAATACTCAAAGCACACAAGATAAGCCTTTGCAAACAAACATTTGAAAGTCCACTCTCCGAGAACGAGAGGGTAGATCACAGCAACTCTGCAAGAATTGGTTACATTGCCTTGTCTTTTGATTTTCCAAACTATCAAAACGCGAGACACCAACAACTATAGCGATGATGATCCCGTAACTATCGAGAGGTAGTAGATTCGAGAGAATGGAAAACTTTGGAAGGAGGCCATGGTTGATGAAATGGAATCCTTGCACAAAAATGAGGCATGGGATCAAGTGGAGTTGTTGGGCGGAAGGAAGCCCATCGAGGAGCGAAATGGTTGTTAAGAAGAAGATGAATGTAGAGAGCAAGGTGGAAAATACAAAGCATTTTGGTTGCGAGAGATTGTGTTCAAGTATGGGGTTGGTACAACAGAAAGCTATAAGGATAAGGCCCATGATAAGGCAAAGTGCAATTTTCTTGGCTAAAACTGCCTTATCATTCAAAGACAAAGCACATTGATGTTCAATATCACTTTGTTAGAGATATGGTTGAGGCTAAAGGTCTTTTTGCTGGTAAAGGTGGACACTTTGAAGAATGTTGCGGATGCATTGACGAAGTACGCAGGCACTCGGGGCCTGTCTTGGTGTAGAAACGTGGGTGTTGAAGATTGAGCCAATGACTAAGCTCTCATGTATTTTGCGGAAAGAAAACAATGGTGGGAGAATGCGGGTATGTGTTATATTATTTCCACGACTAATCACGCGCGGGGGGGGGAGTAAGAGGAGGGGCTATCGCCCCCTTTTCATTGGGCGCAACGGGGGTCACGGAGGTGGTAGCCCCCCTTGTCAGGAAATTTAGGCGAGGCGCCCGGCAAGAAGAGCCACGGTCTTTAATTTCGGTGGAAGGTGGCGCCCATGGTTTTGTGCATGGTTTTGTACATGGTTTTCGACCCCTAGTATTTTTGTAGATCCGGTCAAGGGAACTATGGTTGTATTTCTAATCAAGGTTAATGGATTAGGGTTTATGTATGCTTCGACATATATATATATATATATATATATATATATATATATATATATATATATATATATATGTTGTAACAATAAAAAGAATATAATGAAAAATCAAGGCATTCGTCGATTTGGGATCAGGGAAAATCTCTTGTGTTTATCTGTTTTGTGTTTTATGCTCTCACTTCCTTGTTTATTTTTACATTTATAAGATTCGCATGTATGAATATTTACATTTCGAGTTTAAAACCTACACGTAGGAAGCTTCGGAGGCAAAATTCGATTTAGGCTGGATTGAGGGTCGATTCGGTTGCTAGAGGCAAGAGATTTTCCCATGGGAGCTGAGGTCATTCTCGGAGGCTAAGTTGGGCTGAACGACTTGATCATATATTCCAAACGTGTATGTGTGAGGACTTCACAACATTCGCGTAGACGTACGGAAGGTTTGACGACCCTGATTGGTACTACATTTGGACGGATAAGTCTTGGGTAAGGAAAGATTTGTCTCACTAATTTTTGTGGCTAATTTATCTTGTGAAGAAAGATTCACGATTTTAGGCATCTAGTTGTATTCAAAATTTCAACATGCATAATAATTAAAACTCTCGATTCTTTGCATTGGTTTTCCCACATTAGGATTTTCGAGACAATTGTCCAAAAGTAATGATGTCATATTTTTGTGTTCTCTATATTTCTGATTTTGTATTTATTTTTTGCAACATTTTTGTAGTGAAAAGCTATGGGTTGTGATTTTACTAGGTTGTTTATCGTAGAAAATAAACTACTTATAATTAATCGATTAGAAGATTAATTTCAAGTCATTCACAATAAGTTAAAATTTTCATATGGTACCGGAAGCTAGTTTGACAAATAAAAGGCAAAAGAGGAGAAATTCGTTGTGGGAAGTAGTAACACAATTTTTCGAGAGTTGCCACGATTGCCTAGCCGAGGTAGTGAAAATTCTTTGGACAAGGGATCAAATTTCAGTTACCAAAGTCACGAGGAAGGGTCGATTTGTCTAGAGTATTTGATTTTTGGTAGCATCAGAGGTTATCTAAGTCTTAAAATTTGTGGAGAGGCTTAGGCACATGTATGAAATAACCTAGAAATCGTTTTGTGAAAATTCCCACTAGAATGTGTTTTATTAAAATAATTAATTATTTTTAATATGACCCTAAGTTAAACTTAGGAAAATTAAATAATTAAAGGATATTAATAAAACGAGTGTGAATCTTCTGAATAACGTAGATAAAGTCAAGTTATAATCTTAGCGTTGATTGGATCTCTAATCTCGGCTTGGTTGAGTCTCAACGAGAAGGTTATAAAGGAAGGCTTGAGGTCATTTGGAAAAACATGAGTGAATCTAGAGATCAAAATTTTGAATTGAGCGACGCTCGAGAAGAAAATCGATCTAAGTGATTCCGGCACGAGAGAGGGAAGAATGGCTTGGAGAGAGTGATTTTCTCAGCGAGGAGAATCATCAATAGAGAAGGCGGAGAGAGATCCAACGGAGCCAACACGGAGCCACGTGGGGGCTACGCGAGAGGAGGTTGCCACGGAGGCCCGAGGGTTTCGATATTTCGTTGTCGGATCAATTTCGAGGCAAGGTCGGTGTGAGGCAAGGAGGGTGAGATACGAGATTAAGGAGGCGAGGAGAGCAATCTATTGCTTGGGTGACATAGTACTAAGGAGAGTGACACGAGGGCCTACCACAGTGGCCGACGCGGAGGCGTGGGCCCTCCGGAGGCACCTCATCTGGCGTGCGAGGATCAGCTGGGTTTCCGGTGATTGAGTGGTAAAACTCACAATATTTCTGCCAATATTTCTCTCTTTGTAATTGAATATCCCTTGTGGTATTCGAGGAGATGTATTCGAGGAAATTGCCTCTTTACTTAATAAAATCAAACCCTTAGATACGCTGTTGTAGGTTTTCCCGCATTGAGTTTTTTTAGGGGACTTTCTTCAAAAATAATGGTTTCCTATGTGTATATTTTTATTTGCTCAGTTTCCTTGTTTCAAAATCATAAATAATTAAGTGTAGGTTGCTTCAATAATTTGCTTCAATATTTCATGAAGAAATACGAAATAATTTTGTAATGTAATTTACAAATGAAGAAGTGAATTCGGTACAGTTTGCAATAGGATTTTGGAGATCATTTGAATCTGGGGAATTTTCACATGGTGTCGGAAGAAAGTTGATGTGAAACGGGGAAGAACGGATCTATCATTGAGTGAAGACCAAATTGTTGCTTAACAATAGCGGTTGAATCCCTAAGTTGCGCCGAGTTCTAACAGAAGAGTTGGTTACGAGAGTGGTCTCTCTTTGAGTGAGGTGACATGAAAGTAAAAATTTCGGATCAAGGTCTTGCCAAGCGAGAGGGAGCGACGCGAGAGGCCGAAGGGACGCGGTTTTACGCAAGTAGTTGTTGGGTAGAGAAGCGTCGGACGAAGAAGAAAGAGCACATGGTGAAGAATTCTTCCTTGGTGAGTTCCTTATTTGAGGAAATTCGGTTTTTTAAGTTTCTTTGAGCAACGAGACTTTGACTCCATCGGGGAGTGGGTAAACGGCCTGAAAGGCTATGCAATAGGGAGAAGAGGGAAGCGAGTTCCATGGTTTCGGTACAAGAATGTCATCTCACGGACTTAGAGATCATGATTGGTTGGAGGGATCCTCCGCTGTGATTTGGAAGGAAAGAATCGGTTACGCCAGACGAGTATGATCTCAGGCGTTCGTAGACAACGTGGTTGTTGTGCCTACATATCCATATCGAATAAAAAAGTACAAGTCCGATATGGCGAAGGCAAGAGACTTATCACTTGATGGTGTCCAAGGATCATATAGTCTCTCATATAGGCGGCATGAACACAACCGGGGAGATATGGGAGGCCTTGTTCATGTTATGTAGAAGGAAATTCCGAGCAACGGAAGATGTACTTGGAGCAAGCTGCGGATGATCCGGATGCGAGGAAGGGGGGAGTGCATTGTTCCATTTCTAACGAGACTTCGGAATATATTTGTGATGGGTTAGAGGTCGTGGGATCTACGCCATTTGCTACAACTGGTGAGGTGGCCCTTAACGCGATCAGCGAGAAGTGGCGAGGTTTTGTCCAAAGTATCTTGGGCGGGCGACACTACGAGTTGGGAGGCAATGTGGGGGCGACTCTTCGAGGAGGAGGGCGAGAAGGGTACGGTCAAGTGTAAACTTGACGGTAGCGACGGAGCGGATCGAAAAATTCGAGGAGAGGAGAATGCAACCCTCGCATCGAAGGGGTAGCGAGGGCAACTAAGGCGCGAAGAGGATGTCTCCGAGGTTAAGCCCATTTCGGATGTGGCGAGATAGGCCACTGTGAATCACGGTGTCCTTTGAATAAAAAGGACAAGGATGAAGCACGATCCAAAGGTTGCGTTGCGAAGATCGAGGAGGATGGTATGCCGGCGGGTGCTTGTGCATCTCCCGAGAGGAGATGGGGTGACGCATCTGGAACTATAGTTCACCTTGAACTTTGGTTGGGCGATGTCCTTGAGGGCCACCCACTCATGAATCATCGCCTTGCTACGGGGAGCCAATGCTGGTGTGCGTGATGGAGGTTTTGGGTGGGAACCTGGGGTGATGGAACGCGGTCTGGGTGGTTAGCGACACCGAGTCTTGTGGCATGAGCGAGCGGTGGTGCGATGTGGCTTCAAGGGTAGTGGCTTTAGAGGGCGGCGTAGGACTTTCGGCGGTTGATCTTTAGCACCAGGTGCATCCAGCAGAAACGCTTGTTCGATTTTTGGGTTGTTCCCGATTTGCTTCTCTCGGCGGTTACGATGAAAGATGTAGTGTTAGCGGTGGCAATGCTAGCATCATAGTAGATGCAACACTTGAGAGGAGGTTTGTGAAGTACGGATGTAGCATTCGCCGATGGTGAGTATCGAGGAAACAATACGGTTACAACAACAACACGGTGGTTCGTGGACGAAGCTTGTCGACATACGATTACATGGGATGGCCCGAGGTCGAGCAATGTGCAAAAAGCATGTTCTTCAGAGCACTTTTCCTCACTAAGAGGGAGTGTTGATTTTTGGTAGCATCGAAAGTGCTCTGTGTCTCAAAATTTGTGGAGAGGCTTAGGCACATGTATTCCAAAGAACCGAAATCATTTGTGAAAATTCCACTCATAATGTGTTTTATTAAAATAATTAATTATTTTAATGTGACCTGGATTTAAACTTGGGAAAATTAAATAATTAAAGGGTATTAATAAAACATAGTACGAATCTTCTAGATAACATGGATCAAGTCAAGTTATAATCTTAGTCGTTGATTAGAAATCTAAGCTACGATCATTGAAGTCTTAACGAGAAGGCTATAAAGGAAAGCTTGAGGGTCATTTGGGAAAAAGCTTACCCAAGTGAATCTGAGAGATTGAAATTTTGAAGTGAGCGGTCGAGCGAGAAATTGATTGAGGTACTTTGTAAGAGGAGCAAATATAGCTTGGGAGAGAGAATGATTTTCTCATCGGGAGAATCATCAACATAGAGAAATGAAGAGATCCAACGAGAGCTAGTGCATAGCTAGAGAAATATGATGTAGAGGTTGCACGGAGAGGTTAAGAGAGTTTCGAGATTTTATTTGTCGGATCGATTTCAAAAGCGGGAGTCGTGGTGGCAGAGATCGAGAGCTAAGATTTGAGATTTCGGGGGGAGGCATGTCGATCTATTGCTTGGATGACACAGTGCTAAGAGAAGGTGATGCAAGGTCTGTACGGTGACTACGCGAGCCCTCCGGAAGGCACCTCATCTGGCCTTGGGATCAACCATATTTTCTAGTGATTGAGTGATTCGGATCTTGGTTGAAATGGACCTCTTCTTTGCCAACTTTCTTTGATAACTTACTGTTTGTAAGGTGATAAAATCAAATTAAATCAAAGAAAAGACCCATTTGAGGTATTGAATAGATATTTCCATTGATATAAGAAACTTGAAATTTGATGACTGTGGGGTAAGAAAATGGTACCACAAACTCATATGACACGTGGCGATAGGTGTTCCAAGACATGTGTAACTTCAATTGCTCATATCTCAAACTAGGAAACGAATCGATTCCGTAAAAACCTGTTGAGATAAATAAAAAATACTTTCAAATGGGATATTTTCACTCTCTAATATGATATGTTGAGACCATGGCACTTGCATGAAGTTTACTAAAGATTATTTACCAAAACATTGAAAGCTGAAATATGTTTCAAACCCTCATGGATACGTAACACAGATAAAGTTTATTACAAGAATGAAATAAAATATAGAAAATAAACATAAACACATTTATATGTAGCAGAAAATAGAACTTCATTTTCATTGTATCAAACATTTAAAATATGTTTATAGACGGAGTCAGACATAAACTAGCTAGCGATAGTGGTTATCTGCGAGAAGAAGATGTGGCATTCATGCCTACGAGCGTATTTACAATGAGGCTCAAGGAAATTTTTATTATTGAAAAATAAGAGAAAACCTAAAAAACCAAAACCTAACTGCGAGGAGATGTAACGAGAGTTTATGGGGCCCATTGCGATTAGTCGGGCGACTATTTCAAGGGTCATAACCGAGTCATATTGTCTTTGTTTGGCGCATATGATACCTCGTTGGAAAGATATCTTCAAGGAATACATTATTTAGGGCCTTAAAACAACTGCGAAAGTTTAGGACAAAAGAAAATGTTAAAAAATATTAAATAAAAGCGTGAAGGCGGCTAGTGGAATGGCGGGTGACCACCAATATCACGGAGTCATTGGTGAGGTAAAAATCATAATCTTTACTGCCGGTGTTGTCTCTTGTATTTGAATAACCATTGTGTGTTCGAGATGTATTCGAGAAATTGCTCTACCTTATTAAAATCAAACCTCATATCGTTGGGTTTGTTTTCCCGCATTGCGTTTTAGAACCTTTCGTCCCAAAAAATAGCGATTGTCGTATGTGTATATTTTTCTTTTCTCAATTTCTTTGTTTCGAGAATCATAATTAATTAAGTGTGAGTTGCTTCGAGTAATTTTCTTCAATATTTCATGAAGAAATACCGAAATAATTACGTAATGTAATTTACAAATAGAAGAAGTAAATTTAGTTGGTTGCGGTAGGATTGCAGAATCATTTAGATTTAGGAATTTTCACCGCAAATGAATTCCAACGGATAGCGAGTGGTAAAGCTCAATTTTTTTGACACTAGAATTTTTTTATTTGGGTGCAATTGTTCTTATAGCGGTTGCGGTCGCGGAATCAACGCTAGATGGAAGAAAATTGCACACACAAAGAGTTACCTAACGGGGTTTCTGTTCTGGAAATTCGTGATTTCTAGTTGCGGAAGGTAGAACAGCTAGCAAAATTGTGCATTCTAGAAGGGAGTGTGAATTTAGGTTGATAGCCAAGTAGGAGAGAGGAGGATATTTGTGTTTATGTATCCCATTTGTGAGTTTTTGTGAAGTGGCCTCAACTTGCTTAGAGATCATGAAATATTGGATCTTGCATCCCAGCTACGTGTTGGAAGGCAAGATGTCCTTTACGCACAGATGAGCATGGTTTCGAAGACGTATGCGAACGAGTTGTAGAAGAACCCACAAACCAACAATAGATAGAGAATTTCAGAAAGGAGATGGCCAAGGCGAAGCAATTGATCCTTGATGGAGGTTCGCGATCATATGGTATCACACTTAATAATGAAATAAGACCAAATAAATGTGGGATGCTCTCACATCACTATTATAGAATCCTTTCGAGAATTGGAAGAT
This sequence comes from Pinus albicaulis, assembly GCA_034641835.2. Lineage (NCBI taxonomy): Eukaryota > Viridiplantae > Streptophyta > Pinopsida > Pinales > Pinaceae > Pinus > Pinus albicaulis. Next base: position 1,039,340,552 of record CM076581.1, read on the forward strand.
GTTCATGAAGGAGAAGGCGAGGATCACCAAGATGCGAGGAAGGGAGAAGGAGTTACCCCTACCTCATCATAATTCAAGATGTCCAAAATGAGCTACATGGATTGTAGGTGAGAAACCAAAAGATAGTGAGCTTGTGTGTGTAGTTATTAATGGTTTCACCAGGGTAGGCACTGCACTTTTCATCCAAGGAATTACTAAATGAGATACGCTACAGATTGATTGGTTGTGAAGACTTCACATAGGAGGAAATGTGGCTTTCTCTAGTCATGAGTAACCTCGATAGAAACAACATCAAAGGATCGAAGAGTGTGAAGGAGGAGGAAAACGTGAGCGCTTGCATAAAGGAAAAAGAAAAGGCAAGGTCTTATTCAAGGATAAGGCTCACGGGGAGGGAGAAGAAAAAGAAGGATGCATCGAAGATTAAGTGCTTTGGGTGTGGTGAGTTAGAGTCACTACAATACCCGATGTCCTTAGAGGGAAGAAGGACGAAAGGAGAAACGAGGGAGCAATAAACAACTTTGGTGAGATCAATCACTTGTCCTCGAGGTTGGAGGAAGATTTCTCTTTGTGTGCGGCGGCCAATGCCTCTGGGAGAGGGAGACGAAAACATCAAGTTCTAGACTCCCGAGTTGCGTGGGGGTGGGGTGAGGTCCACAGATGAGAAGCAACAATTGTGAGTTGTTCATCATATGGATCATTGTACTACGAGGTCCACAACATTCGGTAGCAAATGGATCAGTTCTTCGGGGGACACTTTCGATGCTAGTGGCCGGAGTTGGGTCTTCGGGGTACGATGCCGGTTTCGGTGCAAACGACCTAGAGTGGGCGACCGGAGGCTAGAAACAATCATGAACTCGAGACAATTGCGGCATGGGGACACAATTGGTTTAGTATTCTTGGTTGAGTACGATGAATTGTACCATGACAGTAACAGAGATCAAATGCTATGTAGTGGAAAAGTTGGTAACAATACGGTTGTACAATGCGGTGTCAACAACAATACATATACGGTTTATCGGACTTGTGCGATGGTTGGTGGGGAATGGAAGGTAATCCATATATGGGTCATCAACAACTTATATGGAGGATTTTATAGAGACAAAGAGTATGGGAGAGAACACCTTCCTCGCTAAGAGGGAGTGTTAGTTTACACAACATTAGATGGTGTTCTAGTATCGGACTTCGATCGGGTAGCTGAAAATACTATGACTCCAAAAACCCGAGAAATTGTTTTGCAGAAAATCCTACTAAGAAACAACTCCAATTAAGTTAATTAGTTGGTAATTAAAATTTTCTTAAGTCTAACCAGGAAAAATGATTAATCAACAACAATTAATTGAGAAATGTGATATTCTCCAAAAACTCACACGGATCAACTCGGAAAATGATCTCAACTATCAATAAGGATTTAATTTTGGTCGTTGATGAACAACTGGAATTATAAGAGGAGGTCGAAGGGGGTTGAGGAGAAAACACTTGGAGGTTGAGTTCCATGGCAAAAGATCGAGTTTCCACAACACAGCAATGATTCAACAAAGAGAAGTTCGAGCTAGAGAGGGGACACGAGAGACAACAAAGGGAAAATACAATGAATTCAAAGGAAGTTTTCTAGTTTTAGAGAATCATATACAAGAGAGTGATTTTCCTCGGTGACATACGAGGAAATGCGAGGAAGCTTCGGAGGCATGGTTCGATTTAGGCTGGATCGTCGATTTAGTTGTTGGAGGCCGGAAGATTTTCTAGAGGGATAGGGAGTCATGTGGGGCCTAAGTTGGGCTGAACGGCTTTATCGAGAGCAACTTCTGAGCAATGCGTGTGAGGGACTATGCCAGTAATGGCACGAAGGATCACGCGAGGTTTCGAGTAGCCCGATTAGTGCCCGGTTGGAGTTCGATCAATGTCGAGTGGGCAAGATTTGTCTCACTAATTTTTGTGGCTATTTTATCTTGTAGAGAGGATTGCCAAATTTGGGCATCTGGTTATGTTCAAAACTTCAACTGTGCATAATAATAAAATTCCCTCGGTGCTGCAGGATTTTCCCACATTGGGTTTTTGAGGGAAAATTGTCCAAAAATAACGGTGTCATATTTTTGTATGTGTGCTATATATTTATCGATTTCTAGCATTTATTTTTCGTAGTGTTTTTTGGTGAAAATTTAGGTTGTTATTTTATTTGTTGTTTGTCGTAGAAAATAAGCACTTATAATTAATCACTTAGAAGAATAATTTCTAGTTTTACGCAATAGATTTAAATTTCTAAATCAAACAAGATATGCTTCATTTAAGTCTCCAACTAACTTATATCATATATCCTCCCTAACCTACTTAACTCCCATCTATCCATCCTTTGTTGTGAAATATACTATGGCATTGGGTAAATTGATGCTGTGTGATAGAGCAAAATGGCGAAAGTATCGACTATATCGACCTAAATTTACGAGTAAGAAACTAGAAATTGTCATCACACGTATAGGGGAGCATTTACATCACCAAACTCACACGATTGTAGGGTTGGAGTTTACACGTATTTGAAAATACCTTCACCCCCTCCTCGAGGACTAAGGTCGACACCCTCTCATGGACTACACTACGACATTGGTTTGGGTGGTTGTCATCGAATAATTTAGTTGATCGATTCTGTCATCTGCAATACACCTTACTCCATGTCATAATAGTTACGTATCAAAATAAATACGAAATATAATAGGACAATGTACATCATACCATTCTTGCTTGATGTCTGCGACATCCACTAGTTACTAGCATGGATCTTTGGCTGTCACATAGCCCCTTCCAATCTATAGACTAAGTCTCATCCAAGCATACATACATAACACACACACACACACACATATATATAGGTAGGTAGATAGGTAAGAACCTAATCATCATATTGTTGAATCTAAGTGTCACGTGCAAAATTTCTCAATTAACATCAACACGTTAGAAGTAAATCATACACTGGATAAATCATAACTCGGATATGTACATACATGAATATTTTTAAACAACAAAAACATGATTCATGAAGTGTTTTACATAGAAGTAAGTTCGTTTTGGCCAATTTGAAATGCATCGATATTACACGAAATTCATAAACAAAACATCATGAAAATGCAAATAGGGCTTCAATGGCGTCGTGTCTAATTGAAATTAGCAGCATCACATGGTCAAAAGTGAGCGTTGGTCTTGAGGTAAAGTCTCTGCATCCTCATGGTAACAAACCCGATTCTCCTATTGGACCTTAACACAGTCCACCAAGTAACACCTGAGCTGTTGAACCCTATGATACAATATGTTTAACACTTCAACTATAATGGTTCCCACGTCCTATGCCTACAATTCCCTCCAATTGTGTTTGTGATATTCATCAAAAACATAATGTTGTAGATCACGTACATGGAAAACATCATGAGTTTTATGCAACTAGGGTGGCAATACAAGATGATAAGCACCTACTACGGTTTTCCTCTTTGATCCTAAAAAGGTCTAAAGGTCCTGTAAATTAAGGGTGACAAATGTGTCCACTTTCCCAAACACAATGGTGCTCTTGTTGGGTCAAATATGAATAAAAATTTGATCTCCCACTTCATAACTTGATTGGTCCTGTATTGCATCAACTTAACTCTTTCGTGTATCTTGTGTTTGCCTTTAACATTACTGAATTTTCTTTTCTCCATTTTTTGAACCAATTATACAGCGAAACTATTTCTCTTTGTCCTCAACCTTTCCTAACTCAACAGCTACATGGTCTCCCCATATAAAAAAACTTGATAAGGAGGCATCCTAATTAAATTGTGGTCATTTTTCTTCCTTGTATGAACTCTACAAATGGTAGGTACTTTTCCTTTGAGTTTGATTTATCCATAACATACATTCTAAACATGTCTTCCATGACTTGATTTACTCTTTCGGTTTTCCCATCTAGATAGGATTTGAAGAAAGAACAAAAAAATTACGGCATAACAAATACTGCGGCACTTGATGGTAAATACATCCTACAAAATTAATTAATCATCGACTCCAATTGAAGGGCTTGTGAGATCACAATAATAGTGCATTTGTAGTTTTAAGGATTGATTGATCTAATTCTCCAAATCACTATACTAATGCATATTAGTTATGGTTTCAGATTTGTATTGACCTATGGCTAATCGTTAGGTTGATCAGAATTGAGAATAAAAATTTTGAGTTTTGGATTTGAGTAAGGTTTTCTTTCCTCATTCGTCATATCTTGTAGCTCGATTGAAGAAGTTTGGCGATGAGGTGTCATTCTCTTAGCTACTACTTTAGAGGTACTTCATCAAAACATCTTGAGCATCAATGATAGAGATATGTTGAGGAGCTGATTTATTGAGGATACAAAAAAATGTGTATGGATGGTTCATGTATTATAGGCGTTGATAAGTTGTGTTGACCAAGCGAGTTACTGTAATAATACTTGAAAAATGCTACCATTGTTGTTGAGAAAAGTGTGGTTGATGATGTATTGAGTCAACGGAGAGTTATGGTAGAAAGCACGGATGTTGTAGTGGAAATACTTGTGAAAACGTTAGCCAATTAGAAATAAATTGTAGTACGGTTAGGTAATTTTCCACAAATACAAGGTGACTTAGTCATTGTTTGGAGCAACAAAGTGTTGTAGGGCATAGTGGTTGAGTTTAAATGCTTGAGAGCGAAGACCCCTTTTGATTGAGTGCAAATATCTTTAGACTTGGGAGCCAATTGTACCTTTCTAGCCTTCTTTGGTAAAAATCTTGGAAGTATTCTACTTCTTTTTAGTCTTTGACTAAGTAAATTTTTATGTAACCATACATAATAGGTTTTTTTAGATAAATATTTTGTGCGATGTTTAACATGATGTTTGTTTGATGAGTTAAAACAATCTAACCAATTGTAAAAATTAACATTCCATAGTGGCTCAATTGTGTTGCTCTGTTAGGACCACTCGACTAAATACTTACCCTCTCAACCAAGGAAGTCTCTTTGACACCTAGCACGAAGAACCTTTGAGGTCCCTAGCCCTTCAAGTCCAATTCCAAAATGTTGTAGTTTGTTTGAGATACCAATGTCGACACCCCTCTAGTGTCCGACACCAAAATCCACTTCTTAGTGACAATTAAACCTGCACTCCCAAGTGCCAAATAAAAAATCCACCCAAAATCACCTCTTCACCGCACCCCCAAGTTTTTAACGAGCTCCATATAAGAATTCCCCCTCTCCCCAAACTCTCCTACACACTTATCTCCACCTCGAGTTATTGCCACTAACCTCCCATAATGGCCCATCATATCCTCAACCCATAATGAATAAAATAAGATAATAATATTTACTTTCATGTCTCAATCAAATCAAAATGAATTCTTGAAATCCTAATTGATCAAATATTAAGTTAATCATAATAATTTTAAATGATTAATTAAATTAATTAGGATGAAGGGTTAATTAATTAATTAACCACTAACCAAGTTTGAGTTTAAATATTGTCATAAGATATCAATGTATCGATATGTAGGTAACATACACATACCTCATATATATATACTTATTAGAATCAATTATGTATATACTTATTAGAATAAATTTATATGAATGAATGAATGATATTAACGTACGAGACTAAAAAAAATAGTACGCGAGACTACCGGATTCCTTGTTTTTTGCCTTCGTAATTCAATCCTTTTCTTACTCAAATTGATGATGAGTTGACCCAATCTTCTAACGGTTCCCTCACTTTGAAAATACCATTGCCATAAATTGATGCTAACATCTTTGCGGTAATTGTCCATGATGTCTGCGAAAGCGTCACGTTCCAAAATGAAATGTTTTTTACGATTCCACTACCCCATAAGTGCAAAAAGTACATGCCCTTTCTTCCCAAGCTTCTTTAGGTCTCTTCCACCGTCTGTTTCACAAATTTGATGTGAGTTAGTTCTTAATCGAAAATGATAAGAACCTTTACAGTCTCCACGGAGAATGCTAGCTCCAATGTACTCTTTTGTTGGAGATCACAAGTGGGGTTAGATTCACGAACATAATACTTCTTTCTACCCAACTCTTTTCCCCATATACCCTTGTGGAACTTGCACAACACAAAATTCTTTAACTCCTTGCTATTTGTGGGACATGCATTAAGGTAAATATTCCTTTTTTTCATCCATTTGTTGTTTTGTCTCATCCATGATTTCTTCTTTCTTTCCTCCTTGTCGTGAAGATAAATTTCGGCCATATACCTCCTCCCATTTGCTCAATTATTTTTAGATACCTTATAAGAAAGACCTGTGTGAAATTGCTTCATTGGAAGTTGCCCTATGTTTCACTTAACATTATCTCATACGGAACCCAACTTTTTTATTTAGACACTCATGATACGAGCGTTTTTGAATTTTTGAATTTGTTTCCATTTTGAAATAGGGATATTTGTAGCCCTGGTCACACACCCATATAATAGCACTCGACAAACTAGGAGTCCAAAAGTACTTTGATCATGTTCCAATCCCATAACTTTTGCCTCTCTACATCTATTTTGAAGTTCATATAATGCTTTAGCCCTCTAAGAATTATTTTCTTTCTACAATCCTCCTAATTAAACTTATTGTTGAAATCGATCTCAAAGGTACTTGTATTGGGTTACTTCTTCAAAGAATGTTTCCTTCAAAGAAAGAACGTATGTTGGCTTTGCTTCCTTTTATTAGAGAAAATCATCATTTTGTTCTTGCGGTATTGACTTGCATCCTGAGTGCTTTACAAAAATGCTCGAGGGCGTATGAAGGTGCATCTGGTAAACGGGCCGATTTAGCAACCAACAAGGTCAATCGGCATATAAAAAAGCTGTCACAAAACTCCCCCAATCGAACACCATCTCCACCTTTTCGTTAGCCACTCTTCCGGTTTGTCGATATAAACCAAAATGGGTAGAGGATAAAGGTAACCTTGCTTGACTCAATGTCACTTTTAAAACTTTCTAAAATTCTGCCCGAATTTCTAATTTTGAATTTCACCTCTTCATAAAGCCTATGGAAAAAAACGCTATGTTGAGAATTTCAGTTCTTCATTCTACGCCCACAACTTATCTCTAGGGACCGTGTCAAATGCCTTTTCGAATTCAACAAAAGCGACAAGAAATACTTCTTATTTTCTCCCCCAAACCTTTTCAACAATGTGTTTCGAGTGATACCATGATCTAATGTGGGAGTAACCCACCGGCCTAAAACATGTTTTCCTTTCCCTCTTTTCTTTTATATAGCATGCAGTTCTATTTTTCTACCATGCCACTAAAAAGCTTTGCAAACAAAGAATTGATCATAATGGTTCTATAGTTGGAAGAGATTTTTAATGTCTCCACTTTTAAAAGGGGAATTACTAGACTAGTTGTCCAATCCTTGAGAATCCTTGTTGAATGACGTCATTGAATATTTCCATGATGTGCGGTGCCAAAATGTTCATTCCCCACTTTAGATATTTTGCTTGAAGTTCAACCAAGTCCTTTGCCTTCCTTTGTTTTCAACTTTTTAATTCACCTCCACCTCATGTCTTTGTGAAAATCTTTGTAGATGTGTTGATCTTGGGAGGAAGCTCAACCTATAATTTTTCGTAGAATTTCCTTGCATAGTCAAACCAACGATTGGGCACGTAATAGTAATTTCAAATTGCTTCTTCCTTGGTTGAAGCTCACATAAAAACGTTTTGGGTTATTCTTGCCTAAGAATATATCGACTCTTCCGTCTTGTTTGCATGAACTCATATTTTTTTCTTTTTTAAAATATGCTTATATAACATACATTCATCTTCCCCTCTCCTTCATTTTTCGAGTTCTCCTTACACTGCACAATCCTCCTTCGAACCAGCATTCACGGGGAAAATAATTTGATTTCGATTTCTATTTTTTCTCTTTTGCACTTCTCTTAGCTCATATATTTGTTAACTCATAGCTCTTGGGGCTTTGGGGACCAATTTTCTCTGAATTGATCTCCTCAACATTGTTTTGAAGATAGTGCAATTTTCTTGTGTTAGAATAATTTTGCCCCTTGATCTTGGAGTACGTTGAGAACATTGGGTTTTCCTCATGTTCTTGTCTTTCTTCTAACTAGGATAACTTTATATAAATTGGGTTATGATCTGATTTTAAGTCCAAAATATGCTCTTCAATATTAACTTCATCTATTCTTTCTGCTAAACTTTGTGAACCAATAACATAGTCAACAACACTTGCCGAATTGTATGTGTTGCAAGTGAAGTTCCCATACTTTTTCCATCTATATAGACCATTTCGGATAATTAAGTTGAAAGCACCACACAACGTAAGCAACTCCTCTCCAAAATGATTACTAAGTTTGACATAATCTGCAACGAACATCTCAACCATTGAGAATTCTCCTCTTCAATAGTGGAATGGGATTGTGATCCTCTTGCAACAAATGATACTAGCTTGTTGATTTGTTGTTCTGGCATTGAAATATCACCTAAAAGAACTGCTCTGTTGAGAATATGCGACAATATCTTGCCTTAAGGCGCATGTGGATCTTTCTTTGTCCAATCCCTTATTTTGTAAGTTTTTGATACTTGAGGTACGAAAATAACATGTTGCGATTCTTATGTCGTTATAATATACCATTATTTTGAACCATAAATATTGTTTATATGCTTATCTTATTTCTCTAATTGAAAGTGACGACAACCCATACTTTCACTAAAACCAGTATTCCTTTGTATCCTTTGCCATTTCTACCTTGTTCCAAAATTGCTAACTTCAAGTAATCGTCAAACATAGGAGTTTTGCAACCATCGTGTTCATGAGTTTAAGCAAGGACAAATTGTACCTCTACCTTAACGATAGGCCCTATCCCGGAGTCCCCTCCTCCCAAGGAGTAACCTCTCTGGGTTCAATAAACTAGACTTGGGTAGTCACAGGTAGGATTTGGTTACTACACGGTTTGGCACACAAGACAAGATTTGAGTCTTCACCCTTTTCATCATGTTGACCCTATTGTTTTCCTCCTATTGTAAATTACTTGTTTTTATTTATTGTCGGCTTGTTGCTATTTTGCCATGAGATAATGCTATAATACATGCTTTACCATTGTACAACCATGTCTTTTCCCCTTCGTTTTTGAAAGTATTTTATCTCTTTCTCCACTTCTTCTCTTCTATCTTCTTGTTGCTCGATGCTAGTTAAATCTTCATCTAGGAAGAAGTGAGCCTTTCAATAGTTAATTTTTTCTTAAGAGATGATGTTCTCTTGCACAATTGCCATGATGAATTTTATAGGTGGGGTCTTTCTCACATATCTTTCCCACCCTCCTTGTGACAATTTTTCTCTCTCACTTTGTAATTTCTCTCTCAAAAAGTCCCTTGTCAGAATTGAAAGTGCTTTCATTCTTTCCATAGTCTCTTATTCCCAAGTAATAAAGTTTTTTTCTCTCTCTTTTATTTATTTATGTTCTCTTTCTTGTGCTCTCGAAACTTACATCTTCTTTTTTCTCTGTCTTGTGACCATTAGTGTCCTCAACCCTAGTTTTGATTTCTTTTGGAATGTATGTCTTCTTGTTCTCTTATAACGCTTCTTTCGAAAAGGATTGTTTGTTGACCCATTTTTGTATCTGCAGGTTGTTTTAGAGATGATCACATCTTTGTTTGTTGCCATTACGTCATTCACCTTTGCCATCTTTGCCTTCATGTTTTCTCATTCGTTTTCTTGCCTCTACAAATCTTGTAACAATGTTACCTACTCTTTCAAAATCCTATTACCTTTCATTAAACATTGATTTGCAAGTGTGATCTCACAAGTTTGCGGTCTCTTTCCTTCGTTGGATTCTAAAATTTCCTAGCCTTGCTAACCTTCATCCAGTTCTTAGACATAGAATCTGATGACCAAGTAAGAATGTGGTTGCAGACTATATAAAAATAGATCCCTTTGTTTGGATGATGGATTAGAGAAGCTGGTACATATCGTTTCATGAGATTGCACGTGGTTTAGCTTCTTGGTATTTTGAGGTTGTTTACATTATGTATGCACACATGTCTATGCCTTGGCACGTGTATATTTGTGGACATATTGCATGTTCAAATAGCATATTTTCTAGTAGAAAGTTGTTATTTTCTAGGAGAAATTTCCATGCGGAACTATTGCTATTTTGAGTACAAGGTCGTCATGACATGTTGACTTTTCTTTATCTCATGTAGGGGTAGAAGGAGTTTTGTGGTGAGAAAAGAGTTTTGTATTTGATGAGGATAGGTGACATTTTTCTTTAATTTGTTCATTTGCTATTTTATTTTATTTTATTTTATTATTTTGCTATATTATTTTATTTTAGGGTTTGATTTGTTGGTTATTAGTTTTGAAATATTGTTTATCTATTTTTTTTAAGGAGTTAATAATTAATATATAGAAAATATTATTTTATATGAAAGAGTTGAGTTTTAAATTTGTATAAAATAAATACATTTCAATTTATCTTGGCTAGAATCTACTAAGTGCGAGAGGAATCAAAATTTTCGGCCATTTAAGATATTCACATCTCTAAAAATTCAGTTGAATTATTGATAAATTCGAGGAGTTAAACATAGATCTGGGTTGATTTAATTCCCCTTTAAATAGGCCATATTCCACATGAATACCATGGACAATACCATGGGTTCTCATAAACCTAGAACTCAAAAAACACTGGTAACTTGACAGTCGAGTTTACCTTAACTACCCAAATAAGATGTATCCATAAAATACCATGAGCAATGCCATAGACAATACCATGAGTTCTCATATAATTAAAACTCAAAAATCACTATTCAACAAAAATTAATTAAAAAATAATAAAATAAACTTTTTATTTTAACATAAAATTATTTTTATTTTAAATTTTGTAACTACTGAATAAAAATAATTAAAATAAATAATAAAATAATTTTTTATTTTAACATAAAATAATTTTATTTTTATTCTGTTGAAATATTTACATAATATATCAACATAAAATATTTCTTATATACTTACTTGATACTTATATGAAAAACTCTCAACACACTACTCATATTGTGATGATATTGTGATACTCATCATAGAAGAACTCTCAACTTGCACACTACTCATGATGATATTGTGATGATAATGTGTGGTGATAATTGTCAATGCTATTGTGATGATAATGTGTGGTGACAGTAGTTTTTAATGATGAACTAATTTTTTTTTAAGTAACAAATATTACTCAATTTTTAATTTTTATTTTTAAATTAAGAAAACTTGTGTATTCAAAATAAAATTAGACTTTCAATTTTTGAAGTTTCTCTTAAATGTCAATATTATAATGTTGATATTTCAACGTATAAAAAATCATTTTTTATTATAAAATTAACTTTAAATGAGTAATGGTTTCGTTGAAATATAGTAAAGCTGTGAAGATAAGCATCGAGAAAAAAATCAGCTGTACAACCCGGGGGCAGTGTCAGGAGAACTTGACTTTGAGAGCCATGTAATTTTATAATAATTTTATAAATTGACTCGAAACCATCGTGACAGCTATGTAATGTGCATGCAATGAGGAGGCTGACAGCAGTCCATATAAAACACGCGAAATTTTATTTAAATAATTAGTTTTAAAAATCAAAATATTTTGATCAGCATAAAAAAACATTATAACTTGTTTTTTTTATACGTGTATAAATATTATAAAATAAAATTAAAATTAAATATTTTATTTTTTATTATTTTGAAATGACCTCTCAATTAGCAAGGTATTTGGTAACTTTAAATTTAATCAATTAAGTCTCTTGGGACTAGTTTTGTTTTAACAAATGTGAAATATATATATGAGTTTAATAGAATTTTATTTAAATAAATTAATTTTAAAAATTCCAAATATTTTGACAAAGAAAAAACATTATAACTTGTTTTTTTATAAGTATAAAAATATTGTAAAATAAAAATAAAATTAAATATTTTAATTTTATTATTATTATTTTGAAATGACTTCTCAGTGTAGAATGTTTAGTAATGAGAATTTAATTAATAAATTATCTTTTAGGACTAGTTTTGTTATTTGTTGTTTTATTTTTATTTTTATGTAAATATATATATGAGTTTAATAAATTTTATTTAAATAAATTAGTTTTTAAAATCAAAATATTTTGACCAACATAAAAAAACATTATAAATTGTTTTTATAAGTGTAAACTTATTATAAATAAAATTAAAATAACATATTTCTAATTTATTATTATTATTATTTTGAAATCAGGTTATGGATTTTGGAGAAATGGTATTGATAAGCCATGTATTGTAATAAAACTATTTACAAGTTAATAATGATATCCATTATCAAAATGTAAGTAAATATTCATGGTTAAGAATTTTGTTATAATGTAAGCATTAAATTTTCATTAAAAAATAATATAAAATTAACATAGAATAAAATATTTATAAAATATTTTGATTTTGAAATAAGTTATGGTTTTAGAGCATCTGATATTCATAATTCATAATATTAGTCCATAATATTATAAGAAAACTTATAATACTTTGCTAATAATTTTGTTTTTTTTAATAATATAATTTTTATATTTCTGATTCAATTTTCAAAATACAATTATTTTTTAATAAAATAAAAAAATATATAAATTAAATATAAAAATAATAAATCATGTATATATAATAGTTCTCCTTACCATATACAATATAGTAAAGCCTAAAAATAATAAGACATGCCTCTACCATAACCATAGTTCTTAAAGGCCGAATGGTTTGATATAGTGTTGTTTGCATCTTGTATATTAAGATATCATTTAGCAATAAAATAAAATAAAATAAAATAAAATAAAATAAAATAAAATAAAATAAAAAAAAAATAACAACATTACTTCCGGTTCAGTTACCGGTAGGTGTTTAACGGGTGC